>CAIGRN010025718.1:0-20933 GCA_903798345.1 Fraxinus anomala
AAAAAATTGTTCACCTGATCTTGATTTCTTCTATAATTTCGTCTCATAACTGATACTAGTTGGTTTTTTGTTATTATCGACAGCATAGCCTCTCTAACAAAGTCATGCCTTCCATATTTCAACAATTTCTTTAATTGGAATTCCTTTTATTTCCGACAAGAGTTTGTAAATTAAAACAGTCATTATAAACATAATAATACGGGATATTAACCTAGTTGTGGGAATGGCAAAATGTACTGGCCTCCCTCAGTCTCGCCTTGTTGGGGAATCAAAGCAGGGACGGGGGACATGGTCCTCTCCCTGAACTCACTAGACTATTTTTTTTATTATTATTTATTTTTAAATTTAGATTGTATATAAGAATTAATATATAAGTAAACATAAGGAAAAATCAAGATATTTTATCTATATAAGAGTCGGAGTGCTTTATATATGTATATATGTTAACACTAGGATAGTGATTTGAAAGAGGGGCACAATTGAGTTGATATCAAATGGAATTTGTTTCATTTTCATCTATATAAGAGTCGGAGTGCTGATAATTATCTCATGTTGTTCTTATTTTATATATTGTCTATTCTCGCTTTTGCATAACAGTTTTTAATACAAAATCAGTGAAAAATAAGAGGGGTAGTACTGATAAAAGGTAAAAACAAGAAACAAAAAAGAGGGAAAAAAATTCAAGTGAAAGTTTCTCCAACATCCACACTTTCTAATTGCGGGTAATTATATTGACACTACAATTTGTGCTTTTTGTACCATGTTTTAATTGTAACGAAGGTTTCCAACTTTTCCTCATTTTCTTAATTATATCCCTAATTATTCTTTTATGAAATGACTGGTAGACCTTATATATTGAAATTCTAGACTAGTCCCATAGTATAAATTAATAACCAACCAACACTTCGTATTACCTGGATTTAAAGAACCGATGTAATCCACTCCATTTGTTAGAACAATTTAATCTTTATAGGATTCCCAAAGTTATTAATAGAATTTTTTGTTACGTTCTTATCATTAATCATGCATTAATTCTTATATTAATTAACGCATCTTATTCTTGATGATAATTTCTATCAAAATGTTTGTTAGTGTTCTTTGAAATGAAGGACACATAACTTGTCAAATTTTGTATTTTTATTGTTTTTTTCTTATTAACAAATATGAGGAGTAAATAAGTATTTTTATGCAATCTTAACGAATTTTTGGAAATAACCGTCATGGGATAAGATGTGCTTATATATAGAATGATGTTGATAATAATGTGAAGTAAAAAAGTTAGAACATAAATGAAACAATGAAACAAAAGTAGAAACCTTAGTAAAATTTAAATGTAATGCAAAAAATAAATAAATAAAAAATTGTGATATATAGATCATATCGAAATCAGCAAGCATTCCACAAACTAAAAATAATAATGGTTAATCTAGCTCTCAATTCAAAAAAAGAGAGAAGAATCAAATATTCAATAGAACAGAAGTATAAACTATAAAGGAAATAATTATATCTGTATAGAGAGAAGGGACCGGGTTCAAATAAAACACGACACTAATATTTGTTTTTACATTGTATACAGTTTGTCTATGTAGATTCTAGAAACAGAAGGAAGTTCAGTCCATATTTCTATGAAACAATAAAGAATCCAATATTGATCAAAAAAGTTTAACTCAATGCAGGATCATACGGTTCATTTTAAATGAATAGAAACAAATTGTTAGACATAAAAAATAATAGGGTAAATTTTAGTCGTGGTAACGATATTTCACTATAGCTCAAAAGGTAATTGTACTTCAATTTTGCTCAATATATATAATTGTACTTTAATTTAGCTTCAATTGGGCAAAGCTGCCTTAATTGAAATCAAATTAAATTGTATTTATCAAATTGAAATCAAATCAAAATATTTTTTTTTCCCGATTGACATTTATATTATTGAAATAGAATTCCAAATATCCTAAGTGAAAAGAATGAATAAAATGCTATTGAGTATAAAATGATTCAATCGTAATCCATAACTTTAGTTAATCAACCTATGAAGATCTATGAAAGAATTTATTGGGGTGTGTTTGGATTTGAGTACATTGATTTTAAAAAGGTTTTAAAGGATGTTGACCGGTAAATTAGTTTCATTTAAAGCTAAGATTATTTGTCAAATTTATAGATAGGATCAAGTGTATCTTTTTTAAGTTTATTAAATTTAACGGATCAAACTTGATTATGTGTGTATGTCATGCCTTCTCCTTAAAAAAAAAATATATAATTCTCCAAAATTAGATAATATCTTATTTTTACAAAATTGGTCATGCAAATCATCCTTAGCCAAATTACATTGCAAAACATATTATCTCCATATGTGTACAACTATTTTCCCCCCAAATCCGTAAGCGATAATGTCAACATATAATTTTTAGATTCAAGTTTGATCAACATGTTATCCTATAGGATTTAACTCTTCATACCCTCTCTAGGCTTGAGAGTTTGAATTTAAAGCATTAGCAACGTATAATTTGTATCCCATGTATCTTATCTTATGAGATAATTATCCTACATTTTAAGCATTCGTATATGGATGAAAATGAAATAATTAAATGGATTTCAAGTGATATCAACTCTTCAAATCACCATCCCAGGGTTAACATAGTTGATAATTAGGCCAGTTTTTTTTTTTTATTGCAGTGTGGGCACTGCCACACACGCCAGCACACATACATATAAGTTGAATAACAAAACTTAAAACACAATATTCTTCAACAAAAATAAATTAAAAGTTACATGGTTTCTAACAGTAAAAAGAGTTGAAAATATAATCCTAATGAAATAACAAAACCATTATTGCAAACTAGAAAAATTGTTCAACCTTCTTTTGCGATCTTGACCTCTTCAACCATCTCATAATCGAGAGCGCTAGTTGGTTTTTCATTCTCGTCAACAACATATTTTCTCCAAACAGGGTGTGCCTTCCATATTTCAGCCATTTCTTCAATTGGAATTCCTTTGGTCTCCGGCAAGAGTTTGTAAATGAAAATAGTCATTGCGAACACGAAAACAGCAAAAAATATGAAGAGACCAAACTTCATTGCACACATCATTTGTAGATAAATTTCAGCAATAAAAAATGTAAAGATCATATTAACTGAAACATTCACGCTCTGACCAGCCGATCGGACTTCAAGAGGCAAAATTTCACTTGGCACCAACCAACCAAGAGGCCCCCAAGACCAAGCAAATCCAGCTACATAAACGCATATAGCGACAACCACCAACGTTGCATACCATTGTTGCAATTCACTAGGATTCCCATTTAGTCCAAATTTAATTCCAATGCAAACTGTAATAATAATCTGCACCATATAAAGTATATTAATTAAAGTAATTAAAAGCCGAAATAGATAAGAAATTAGGCTTTTTTTAGGTACCGTACCTGGCAAATTAACATTTGCAGTCCACCTTCAAGAAAGAGTCCCCTCCTTCCAAACCTGTCAACCGTGACCATCGAAACAAGAGTAGATAGACTGTTGACTACACCAGTAATTACAGAAGAAAATAAGGAAGCATTAGCTCCAAAACCAATGGTTTTGAACAGAACCGGGGCATAGAACATGAACACGTTCATTCCTGTGAGCTGTTGGAAGAATGGAATAAAAGTAACGAATACCAATTGAGGCCTGTATTTTCTAGAGAAAAGTTTTGCCCATGGATGCTTTATCTTCTTTGATTCGATGCTTGCATTAATCAGATCATTGTATTCTTTATCAACATTGTCAACACCTCGGATTTTTTGAAGTCTTTTCTTTGCTTCTTCATTTTTACCACGCTCAATTAAAGAGTTTGGTGTGTCGGGAAGGCACAACGAACCGAGGACGAATATGATAGCAGGTACTCCTGCACATCCCAAACTGTAACGCCATCCGTTGCCGCTCTTCATTGATGCTGTGAAGTAATTTATTACGTAGGCTGCAAGAATACCAATTGTAATTGACAGTTGGAAAACCATATTCAGCGCCCCACGATACTTGTAAGGAGCCATTTCCGAGAGGTATACAGGCACAGACTGATTAGCAAAACCAACACCCACACCGAGAAGAGCACGACCAATATAGAGCATTGTTATATTTTGGGCGAGTCCGTTCACAATAGCACCTGCGAGAAAGAGAGCTCCGCCGAGAAGCATTGAGGGCCTCCGTCCCAACTTACGTGTTACTGTTGAAGCTACTAAGGATGCTACGAGAGCAGCCAAGTATAAGGATGATGTGAACATCGTCAGTTTTTGGCTGTTAAACTTGCAGTACTGATTTGTTCCTCCGATATCCAGTACCTCTTTCTTGAACACGTCCGGAAAAAATTTCTCCAAGAATGGAGGCATCGATGTAACGCCACCTGTACACATTCCATGAATGATCAAACCAAGAAACGACAATAATTCTTCAAGAATGTCGTGCAATGGAAGATTCATATATACCTGAAATACCGATGTCGTAACCAAAAATCAAACCTCCCGTAGCAGCAACAATACAAGTGATGAACACTCTGCCAGTGAACTTTCCAGGGTACCCCTTTGTCACTGATGGTGCAATCATCCCTCCGCCAGCCATTGTTTTTGGATTTTGATTTTTCTTCGCTAGCTAGATCTAGGGTTTAGGCAACATATATATATACGTTTGAAAATTCCTAAGCTATATCTCTTTGAAGATTTTCTAAACTGTTTAACCTCTTAACCATCCATGCTTATCTATGCGTTTGTTTTGATAAGATTCCGAAAGATTTTCTCATTATCCATATATTACCTTACTTTTGAATCCGTAAATGCATCCATTAATTCTTTTATTATTATTATTATTATTTTACAATTTTTTTTTATTTTTTATTTTAAAATATGGGTTTGTGTATTTTGTATTTGATTTCTTTATTTATTGCAGATATTAAATTTTGTGTTGCGTTATATTATTAAAATGTAATAATTTGCTTAGTTTAAAAATATTAGCTAATCTCCGATCAGCCATAATTTTTTAAAATATAGGGTTTTTTTTTTTTTTTTACGGGCGGGCCCGAGCCGACAAGCTTTTTTGACATCCCTAGACATTTGAGAAGCTGTTATTCTTCTTGAGAATCTCAATTTACAACGTGTAGACAGGACCTTCGAAAAGACGACAAAGCTCATCATAACTTTGCCACCATAAGATATCTGTCTTCCAACATAAATGTTGTATTATCATCATCTGGGCTTAAATGTGACATTGTGTATTTAATTGAAACTTTTAAAGGTTTTTCGAAATTTAAAATGATTACGTGTATTCAATGTAGACTTTTTTAGACTTTCTAAAAATATTAGTGCATTCAATTGAGATTTGCATTCAATTAAACTTTTTAGAAGTCTATAAATTTTGGGATAATCAAATTATCTACAAGTTTTGGATTGTTCAAATTATGAATGATGTTTAAAGACTTTTATAAAAGTTTCTAAGACACTAACTTTTAAGCAGACACTACAAGAATAAAATTTCAAAATTTATCTCTCGTTTATCCCAAGATTTTGGGAGACTTTCACAATTAAAAATTAATATTTATTTTTTGTTTCTTTCAATATTTCTCTTTTCTTTTTTCTTCACTACAACATTTAATACATTTTATAACATCTAAATATAGCATTCTTATGAAAATTATGACGATAATAAAATACTAAAATTATGACGATAATAAAATGCTATTATCAATAGCATTAAAAAAATGTTATAATAGAATAACAGCTTTAAATAACACCACATACAATAGTATTCATGCTACAGAACATGATAGATAGCATTTTTCGCAAGCTATAAATGAGTTAATATGTTGTAGTGCTTATACAGGCATTAGAGCCATGATTTTTTTTTTTTTTTATCAATTATATTTGTTTCTATTTTTCTTTCTCTCTCTCTCTCTCTCTTTTATTATTTATCTCCATTTTATATGAAAAATTAAATTGTAACAAAATATTCATATTTCTTTTTTCTTTTTTCATCCATTTTTTTAATGAAAAAGATCTATTTGTAATTAAATTTTAAGATTTTATACAAAAAAATACTAATTTATAATTAAATTCAAATATATTCTTTTTTTTTTGTTTACTATTTAAAAGTATATCATATTGATAATACTGAATATTAAATTTTTTGTTCTTTTTTGTTCTTTTAAAAATATTTTTTATTACATCAGGATGGGAAAGAAAATTGTGAGAACAACCACTTCGTATGTGAGAACTTCACACTGTTACATTAGACCCATGTGAATTTTATTTTAAATGAAAAACTTTAATTAATTTCATACAAATTTATAGAAGTCCACAAAATTTACAAAATTCATCACTTAAAAAAAATCAGAATTTTCAAAAATCCCAATTGTATACACCCCTAAGAGATAAATAATATTTTCTCACGATTTATCTTATGGGGTTGAAGAAACAAATAAAAGTGATCTTTATTATACATATTTTGAGCACTTGTAAATTCCCAAATAAATTCTTACCAAATAAATGCCTTTTTTTAAAAAAAAAAATTAATTACTTCATAGTATGACGAAGAAGCAAATGAGAATTAGCAAAAGAGTGCTTCTATTTTAAATCATTTGATAATTTATGAATTCTGGCAAAATTTCCTACCACATAAACGTGTTTCAAAAGAAATTTTTAATTATTTGATAAAATAATTGTAGAAGCAAATGATAGAAAAAAAAAAAAAAATTAAGTAACGAGACTAAAAATGTGAAGAAGTGTCTTGAAAACTATATATAGAATCGCTAGGTTTTCGCCTAACCTTTTTTTTAATTTTATTTTAACTTAAAGTTTTAATTGTCTTTTTAATCAAAATCATTGATTAAGTACTGGATAAATATATGAGTGATTATTTTCACACCATATTTTTTTAGAAATGCATCACATTTAATTGCACTAAAGGTCTCCAGCCTTTATTTATTGTAGTAAAGGTTTAATTGTCTTTTTACTCATAATCTTTGATTAAGTAAAACAATGCTCTATAAATAAATGCAATGCAAGTTATAGAAACAATTGAAAGTAACAAAACTAAGCATTGTTTGTCTCATATTCTTTCAAAACTCTTTTTTCAACATACTTATTTTTAACCACACATTCACACAATTAAATATTTTACACGTAAACTTAAAACTTTTTCATTCTTTTAATTGCACATTCTTTAAAAGTTCACTATTTAAAACAATATTTTTTTAAAACAAATAAGGCTAACATATTGACTACTTTTGGGCCTGCTGGGAAGTTTTTGGATACTCGTCACAAGATTTTTATAGAACTGATTTTGAGTGTTTATGAAAATTTCGATTTCGATTGATTTTTAATATCAATTTTTAAAATAGTCCAACCCATGCTTTAAAGTTATTATTCACCCATTTTGGAATTTTTTAGAATAATAAAATTATATATACACCCATGTATAAAAAATGTAGTTTTGTGTTAATAATGTGGAGTGATTGTGTGTGTTGTTTCTTACAATTCAATAGGGTTTTACATAGTTTATTCAATCATTTTTCTATTGTGCATTGTTTAACCTTTGGACTAATTATTGTTGATTATCATTTTTCACTGAATTATGAGATGAAGAAAAATGAAATTAACCGTGAAGCTAATTTACATGAGTAGGTACATCTAATTTTTTTATTTATTTTTTTTTTTTTCTGATAAATACTTTTTAAGATATGACATTCAATTTTTTACTTAGTGAAATTTTCAATTTATAATTTCTTATATGAATCTTTTTTACTCATGAGTGATATTTATTTATAAGTGATTTTTTACTCCAATATTTATTTATAATTAAATTTTATGTTATAAGAAATTTTGTATTTATAAGTAATTTTATTATACTTAAGTGAATTTTTTAAGTTATAAGTAACTTCTTATGTTTTATAAGTGAATTTTTATCTTATTAGTAGTATTTTTTACTTTATGAGAATTTTTTACATAAAGTGAATTTTTATGTTAAAAGTAATTTATAATTATAATGAAATGTTTTAGTTATTATATTTTTTTATTTATAACTTAGATTTTATCAAAATATTTGGGTTCAAAATAATTACTTTGTTTGGTTTTATATTCTCAAATAACTTATATAATTAAATCAACCATAACTCAAAGGCTCGCTCAAATTGAAAGAAACCTATAAAATATATGTGAGCCGCTATTTACATTCACATAAATGTACATATATAAAATTGAATAAATATATCACTCTAAATTTATTTACTAATATTTATTTTCATTAAATTTTATTGGACATTTCTATAAAACCCTAATATTCATAAAATATCATCTCCAACTACAGTTAAAACAACAATGGAAGTGACACCATTAGAGCAAATAAATACCGACATAGCAATGTATGAAAAAAAAAATTGAAAATGTAAGGATTATCTTTTATTGTGGGTTTGATGAATTTAGTATGTGAAGGATTCTTGATTTTCATTGGGGTTATTAGATAATGTGCCTTTTAAGTTCACAAGTAGTATCAGTAAGAGATTTCACCCCAAATTAATTGAATTTACTATTGAGATTATCTTAATTTTCTTGAATTGAAAATATAGATAGCTATCGTTTCTTCTAGTATTATCAAAACAAGAATTTCAGTTACTAAGATTATTTTTTTCTTTTTCCTGATTTTCTTGAATTCAAAACAATGTGGCTAATCTGCCGTGATTATCAAAATAAGTAAATAAATTTGACAGTGCATAGTAATGACATGATTTAAAATTTAAAAGAATTATGATGGAATAGATATAAAAAAAATGGTGTGGATGTATAAATATGTAAAAATAACGTGGATAGATATATGAAAGGATTGAATGAATTATGGTGGAAGTTGATATATACACGGGCGGACCCAGCACCAGGCAAGGGGGCGCGGTCGCCAATGCTGGATCCGTCGGAGCCTTTAATATCGCCAGCGCCGTCGGGTCACAATTGCGAGAGAACAGAGAAAAGACGGAAGAAGAAGATCATTATTTCCCTTTATTTTTTTTCTTTTGGCCCATTTATTTTATGCTGAGATAGTTTCTTGAAAATTAGGTCCAATAAAATGAAATAATATCCCACCAAAGTCCAAACCCTCCCTTCAATCCTTCAGTCCTTCAACCTTCGCAGTCTCCTCTTTCCTGCTCTGCTGTAGCCGCTTGCTACAGCCTACAGGTAAGCCTTGCTGGTTCTTATTTTTTTCTACCTCTTCTTTCGGTTGATAAAGGGATTGATGTATTACGTTGTAATAATGCAAAACTTGTTTCTATAAGAATAGGTTCAAGATATTGAAAGGGTTGTTAGAGGATTTTGAGATAGACATTGTGATTTTTTGTAAGAATTTTGTTGACAAAGATGAAGATTTAGGAGAATGAAGGAAGTTGTGTGAACTGTGAAGTATTGAGTTTGAATGAAGAATGTGGATGGTTTCTTTTAAAGAATGAAATGTGGTGATGGAGAAAGTGAGGAGGCTGGAGGCCAGTGTAGACGTCATTCAAATACCATCCTTTTTTTGAGCATTTTTAGAATATCTTTCTTTTGGAGTGGGAATTTTGTAATTTGAATAATGGTATCTATTACTTGTCCTCGTAATATTTAATGTCAGTTTTGGCGTTAACAACATAATATTTATTTTAAAATTACTTTTTTACTTAAATAAACTTATTTGTAAGTAAAAAATTTTAAGTTTAGTCTTATTTTCAATGTTATTTAATTAAATATTAATAAACAATCTCGCTATTACGATCGTTGATTATTGACTGTCAATGATCAATGTCCGTCCGGGCTGAACTTTTGTACTGGTTCCGTCACTGGATATATAGTGTTAGAAAAAATTGAGGAGGAGAAGAAGGAGATGGAAACAAGAAATAAAGAATAAGGATCGAACATGTATGTGATACATTGTTCTAAAAACGATATGCCTCCTCTAATATATTTTAGAATTTTTAGCAAATAATTTAGAAGATTGACAAACCTTCAAGAAATAAGTACAAAAGCAAAAATGAGTCTTTCTTGTTGAACTTGTTGAAAACTTGAAAAATGTTTGAATATGTATTAGAATGGAGTAAAATCAAGTGTAGAAATGAATGATAATATCTTATGTTTGGAATTGAAAATCTATCACTTATTTATAGATTTCTAATATTATACCACGAAAAGGCTCCAAACATTTGTGAAAAGTTGAAAACTTTCCATCAAAAGACACCATAAATTCAAATGAAAAATCAGTCCAAAGACTAAATTTTTGAACCATGCATATACATGCATTGTAGAAGCAAAATTGCTTCTATTTTTTGAGACTAAAGTGCTTACACATGGCCCATTTAGCCTTTGTCTATGTATGATTAAGCAAAAATCACCCAACATTGCTTTCCAATTTCTTCCAACATTGTCTTTTAATTTCATTATTAATTCATTCAAATTTCAACCCTAAAAGAGCTCAAATTTTGAACAACAAACAATTATATAACAATACCTCACTTATTCAAGATTTTCACATATTCATACTTGGCAACACTAATGCATAAGAATTAGATATATTTCGATTTGAATCTAATCATAGTTTAAATCTCACAAAGTATTATCGAAATTCCAAATAACATGATAGTTTTGAACCAGTCATTCCTTGTGAAAATACCGATGAAATCACACACACACACACAAGTGTCATGTTTTCACAAGTTCTTCAAACTCGCTTAGTGCTATTATGATCTTATACTTATCATGTTCGTTGAACTTTTAAGAGGGAAACTCTAACTCTCTATTGAGGCGGCACTACCTTGAAGTTCACATGGGTGAAGTTCTTCAAGTATCTTTGTTACTTTTAGAGATGCTTTTACTTCGTACTGAACCTCATTAAGAGTTATTAAGAGTTTTATTAACTCATCCCTCCAATCGTAACACCTAGCACTATTTATCAAAGTTAGGGCTTTATAATAGGTTAATAGTGCTGAAACTTACTCACTTGTCGAATGACTTGTTATTATCGTTTGAATCTAAATACTTGTTTAGTATAATTAGGTAGGGTTGACATCATTGGTGAAATTTTAATCAAGGATTTTCACATCCTTCTCGATGTAGATCTTAATAACTTTTTTGTAAGAGGTTTAGTCAACAGATCAGCTAAGTTTTCACTAGACTTAACATATGTGAGAGAAATTACTCCATGCTTGATTAATTTTCTCACATATTCATATCTTAGACTCATTTGTGTAAACTTTACGTTATATACTTCACTATATGCTTGTGCTAAGATGGTTTGATTGTCTCACAAAATGGGTATTGAAGAAATATCTTTTGCACCCAAAGGAATTTCATAAAGAAGATTCATCAGTCATTTAGCCTCTTTTTATGTTTCGGCCAATGCTACGAACTCGAACTCCATTGTTGAGTGTGTAATACATGTTTGTTTCTTAAACTTCCAAGAAACTGCAACTCCTCCAAGAATAAACACCCAACTTGAAGTGAACTTGTTTTCTCCCATACTTGATATCCAACTAGTATCGGTATATCCTTCACGAATAGTCGAGAACTTTGTATATTGTAGTAAATAAAATTTGGTTTTCTTTTAAGTAAACAAGAATCCTTCTTATGACCTTCCAATGTTCCGAACTTAGATTGCTAGTAAACGTACTTAGTTTACTCACAACAAATGAAATCGAGTCTTGTACATTGTACCTCGTACATAAGACTTCCAATTGCACTTTCATACTCAATTTGACCTATTGATCTTCCATCGTTCTTTACTAACTTAATACTTGAATCTAATGAGGTATTTGCTTATTTAATTTTTAAATATTTGAGCTTATTTATCATATTCTCAACATAACGTGATTAGCTTAATGAATAACCCCCACTATCCTTCTTAACTTTGATACCAAGGATAGAGTTTGCTTGTCCAAGATATTTAATTTTGAACATGGAAGATAGAAACGTCTTCGTTTCCTTAATCCCTTAAATGTCATTACTAAAAACTAACATATCATCCACATAAAGACATACAAATATAATAATATTATCACATACTTTTGATATACAAACATTTATCAACCGAATTATGAGAAAAAACAAATGATATAATAGTAGTGTCAAATTTCTCATGCCATTTTTTAGGGGCTTTTTTTAAATCATATAAGGACTTAATTATTTTGCATACCTTATATTCATTTTCAATTTGAACAAACCCTTCCGGTTGTTCCAGTTAGACCTCTTGAAGATCACCATTTAGCAATGACGTCTTGACATCCATTTGATGAATATGTAAATCATAAATAGATGTTAATGCAAACAAGATCCTAGCCACGAGTGCATACGTATCAAAGTAATCTATTCATTCATTTTGTCGATACCCTTTAACTATTAACCTAACTTTATAAGTATTCAGTGTTCCATCGAAATTATATTTCCTTCTAAACATCCATTTACAATCAATGGATTTAGAATCCTTTGATAAATCAACTATTTCTCAAGTGATATTTGTTATAATATAATCGAATTAATTATTATAATAGGTTTAGGATATGCAACCTCTAGAAGACATTGCTTTCTAATAGGTTTAGGATCACTTTCGATTCGAAGAACAAAAGAAATTGTTCTTACAATATCCTTCCTATCTCCATTTACTAAATAAAAAGAAATAAGTTGGGAATCTATTTCGTCTAATCCTAGACTTTTTTTTCTTTTCTAGTTCATTTACTTCTTCGAGCTTCACTTTCAACATCTCTTGTAGAGATGTCTCTTCTTGTGATTCTCCAAAAATCGAAATGTCTACATTAGTTTTATTTTGAGAATTTCTTGTTACCAATAAATTCTAGAAAAATTCAACATCCCTTGATTCTATTATAATATTTGATTCTAAGTTTAATAACCTATGGGCTTTGTTATTTAAAGTATATCGTATAAAGCCACATTTAATACCTTTATGACCTAATTTAGTTCTCCTAGGATCCGTATTCTTGTAATAAGCAAGAATCCTCCACCCCACACTTTGAAATAATTAATAATTGGTTTTCTTCCTCTCCGTATTTCATATGGAAAAACCTTATCCTTTTTCAAATGAATCATATTTACTATATGTATATGACAAGCACAAAGTTAGGTTTCACCCCATAAGCTAAATGGTAATTGAAAATTTAATAACATAGCATTTATCATTTCTAAGAATGTCCTATTCTTTCTTTCCGCTAGACCATTTTGTTCCGATGTTCATGGTGCAAAGCATTAATGTATTATTCCATTTTGTTCACAAAACATATTGAATTCATTAGAAAAGTATTCTCCTAATTGATTTTCAACTTCTGCTTTATATACCTTAAATGCATTGAATGCTTCATCTTTATGTTTTAAAAGATAAACATAAGTATATCTAGAATAATCATCAATGAATATAATGAAATATCTATTACCTCATTTTGTTAGCTTGCTATTCAATTCCCATATATCGGAATGCACAATTTCAAGTAATGGAGATTTTCTTTCTACAATATGAAATTGCTTTTTAATCATCTTTGATTTAATACATGTTTCACACTTTTCTAAGTTATTAACTTCACATTGTATTAACCACATTTAATCATTCTTTTAATAGTGCTAATTTCTATGTTTGCTAATTTACCATGCCACAAATTAAATAAATCAATAACATAAGCAAAATATTTGTTTTTATTAGAATCATTTTCAAAAGTACAAAGTTGATCATTCCTTCAGTAGAATATCAATTTCCAACAAAATACCTATTATGGGTTAATACAAGTTTTTTCGACTCAAATACAGGTTTGATTCTTGGATTTTTCAAGAGAATCCTACTTCCTAAGTTCCTATTCATTTTTAGTACAAGAAGGACAATGGTCAAAGTAATTTTCTTTTCCGAAGTGAAGATAATCTCTACATTCCCTTTGCCAATCACTTTAAATCTTCATTTTCCATTTGAATCTCCTGGCCATCATCAATTGTCATGATAAGTTTTGAAAAGAAATTTATCATAATACACATGTACAGTTGCGCAGGTATGATACCACCAACCTGGAACCTTGCTTTGGATTGAATTGACTTCGCTTACCATAGTAATAATCCCATCAACGGAATTCATTTGTTTTTCCCTTTTTTGTTGCTTTACGTGCCTACAATCTCTTGCATAGTGACCCGATTTTCCATAAACACAAGGTCCTTTGGACTTGGTTTTGAATTTTCCTTGATCTTTTTTAGGACCAAGAAGTTTCATTTTCTTCTTGTACTTGTTAGAGTTATCACATTGTTCATGGCATTGGTTTTTGAAGAGTCATCATAAGAACTTTCGGTCTTATCTTTTACCCTTGATTCTTCCTATATACGAAGATGTTTTTAAATGTTTTCCAAAGAGAAGTTTTCAAAATCTGCTTCCTATATCTTTTTTCAAGTCCCCAAGAGTTTAGCAATAATTGCTCTCACTTAAAAGGATTCGGGTGGCTACCACTTTTAATTTGTTGACAATGACTTCTAATTCATGCACTTGAGACAACAAATGAATATTATCTAACATTTTGAATTCAAAGTATTTAGATATAAGAAATTCCTCATCTTGCCTCTTCTCTCTCGATACGAACTTCTTCTGTATCTTCTTCGGCTGTATTGGCAATTGGTTCCAAATTTTAGATCAATTACATAAAGATCTTTAACGCCGTTAAAAATAATTTGAGTTTGTCTTGCTTGAATTATCGAAAATTTTATTTTTGCTATATTAATAATTTTTACTATGTTATAATTGACCGAGTTTAGATATTTTGTTTGCACTTGCATCTTTATATTATTGTTATAAAGATCTAGCCTTACTGTAACTCAATTATTTCAATAATACCTTATTTTTTTATTTTTCAATGTCTTTAATTTATTTCATCTGTGTGCTTTCATTAATATATGAATTTCATATTATTAATTAACATTCACATTAATTGAATTAATCTTCATCTTTATTTATACATTTCAATGTTATTAATTCTAATTATAAGTTAATTAGAATTTTGCATTCAAGAATACATTTCATTATCCACATCCATGTAGTCTAATTAACAACTAGTTTTACTTAATTATAAATTAAATAAATGATTTAACATTCATTGTCAAGTATATAAATTCTCTAATATTAATTATAAATTAATTAACATTCACACATATTTAAGAATTATTTTTACTGCACTTATAAAACAGTTCATAATAGTTACGTTGACCAATAAAGAAAAAATCCAACAAAAGCAAGAAAACCAGTAATTATGGAAGATATTAAGGAATCATTATTCTCAAAACCATTGATTTTGATTAAAACCGGGGGACTAGAAATAGCAAACACCAATTGATTATTGAGGTGTGTATTTTAAAGAAGTGAATATTATTCCAGAAGTGCACATGAGTAGTCCAATTTCCTTTACATCTCTCAATTTATTTTTCTATTTTAAGAGAAAAACAATTGATTAAGAATGTTTATATTTATAAGCTCTCTAATATCACGTTATCATTTTCGATTATTAAATTATGATATGTCGAATGTACCAATGACTCAAATATATGTCCTAATTTTCTGATAATTTCGGTTTAACCGTCCAAAATCATGGGTACATTCATATTACTTTTGGTAGCTGGGAACTAATTTATGGAAGAAACAAATGAACCTCGTTGGTCGAATATCATCCATTTAATTGTGGGTGCTGAATGCTAAGTTATGGAAGAAACAAGAGAACCCCGTTGGTCAAATAACATCCATTTAATTAAAAAATCAGCCCTCGGACTTAAAATAAAAATTAAATTGTTTTCCCGACTATATCTGTATGTGGATGCTTAGGCTGTTTGAAATTATTTATTTATTTATTTATTTTGAATGATAAACTAACATGATTATGTGGCCAAAGGATACTCTACAAAGTCACAAAAAGAATAATGAAAAAAAAAATTGCTAAAAAGAATGGCTTCATTCAAGCATCAATCCATCATTGTTGTTACTAGAAGTTGATTTTTTATTCTTTATCAAGTAATAGGGTAAAAAACAAAAAAGCGGGACTCGGGGAGTAGCACTGGTCGTGATAGTCGTGGTCCATGCAAGACTTAATCGTTACGAAATAAATAAATAAGATAGCAACCAACCACCACCAATCCAAGTTCCTTGAGAAAATAAGCAATTTCATGTCTATTCCTTCCATCTAACACGTTGAAACAAGAACCCTGGCATATAGCCCACGAGTTCCCCACGGCTTGGCTTTTCATTGACACGCATTCTATTTCCTTATAAACCAAAAATTGTCTCTCCTTTCAATCCTAGCAAATCCAACCTCGTACTGATAGCTACATACATAATATGGAAGACACTCCACATCATCGTGCAACCATGATCGCTCAACTAAACCCGCCACCACATCCTAGCCAAACACCCTGTTACTCTCTTCCTCCACCAACACCACTGCATATGAGAAAGGTTAAAAAACTCACCACCACCAGCTCCTCGCCATCCGGCAGACGACTCGCCAGTGGAAAGCACCCAATATACCGCGGAATAAGAAGCCGAAGTGGCAAATGGGTATCAGAGATTCGTGAGCCACTAAAGACTACTCGTATATGGCTAGGCACACATCCTACGCCGGAAATGGCAGCTGCCGCCTATGACGTGGCAGCGCTTGCCTTAAAAGGCAGTGAAACAGTAGTTAACTTTCCGGAATATGTTAGCTATTATCCAGTGCCACTTTCACCTTCCGCGCCAGATATTCAAAGGGCAGCCGCCAGTGCGGCGGCGTTGATGAAGTTGGAGAGTGGCGCAGAGGCTGCCGTTGGACAGCCGACGAATGATGAATTAGCAAATGATCAATTAATTGGGAATAATGGACATGATTTTGTAGATGAGGAGGCACTGTTTGATATGCCTAATCTACTGATGGAAATGGCAAAGGGAATGCTGGTTAGCCCACCAAGAATGACGTCGCCGCCGCCGTTGAGAGACTCGCCGGTAAATTCTGATACTGAAAGTCTGTGGGGCTATTAGTAACAGGCTTTTGAATATTTTCTTAAGATAAAATAAGCAATAAATTAACTATTGCATGTGTATTGCAGAGAGAGACAGGGAGAATTAATTGCTCGAAGTCATTTACAAGATTGCTTTAGAATAGACTGAATCTAGTACGGATTTCTTATTGAAAGTAAGTTTAAGAATTATAATTCTTATTTGGTAGCGATTAAAATAAGATTTTAAGTAGAATTTGATGAAATATATGATTAAAAATTATAAATTTTACAAACTATATGATTAAAATTAATTGTTAACTTTAATTTAGATTACATTCTGAATTTTAATTTTTACCGAACCGGGCATAATAGGCTCGTGTCACTTTTGGTCTTTGAAAGTCCTAAACTGTGTCTGGTGTTGATTCTTCATCAGTTTAAAATTGAAACATTGATCATTGCTTTGTCAAGGTAGACCCCACCTCTGAAATGGCTAGTAAAAAAAGACGGCATAATTTTACACGTAACGGCTATGAAATCAATTTTTTTGCTTCAAAAAGCAGGCCCAGACAACCCCCTAGTAAGTTAAGCCCCGATTGGACATCATTATTTGAAATTATAATTTTTGAAATAGATTTTTTTTTTTTTTTTTGAAAATATGTGATTGAAAAAGGTGGAGTTTTTTATTTTATTTATATGTAATATTATTTTATGGAAGGTTGTGTGATTTAAAATAAGAGAGAGAAGAATAAATTAATATTTCACATTATCCATCCATCCGCACTGCAATCTTTGTATTTGTGTTCAATTTACGGAAACTCCCTTGTTTATGTAATCGCACAAAAATAGTGCTACATACCTAGATGAAATCCCTCCTCCAAGACATATATACCCTAATTCACATCACCTTCCAGTGAATGAATTTTGAATTAGGTGTTGTACCTAATTTCTAGTTTGATGAGTGAAATGACAAATTTACGCTAGACAAATATTGAATTTTTTAGACTTCGACGAGTTAGCAGGTCAAATCCCGAGTTTGTTGGGCAAACTCAAAATTTGTTGATCAATCTCGATTTTTATATACAAAAATGAGTGTACTGAGTAAATATTAAGTTTATTATGCAAATCTCGAGTTTAGTCTACTGCCTAACTTCAAACGTGCACAACGTTTCAATTTCTATGACATGAGAGAATATATATTGCATGGAAATACGAATAAATTGCACTTAGAGAATCCGAACTCAACAGCGCTTGGTTTTGGCCAGTTTTTAAGGGGTTCACATCCTAATCCTATTGTGGGGATGGTTTAGGGTGCTGAAAGGTACCTCTCAGTCTTCTGCCTTTTCACTAAATTTGGGGCGTCGTTTTCGCGGTCGCTCTCAATTCTTCGTCCTTGCCTCTAACTTAGCAAATTCATATTTTTAATATTTGATCATTAAATGCTTCTATTTTAGGTAGAGATATCATTAATGAAAACAATTAGGTTGCTGACATAGAGAAAGTCGTGAAAACTATTTACGTACTTTTGCTTAAATCCACCTTTATTCTTTAATAGCATGCAGTAGAAATCTATCGAGTCTTTGAATGGGAAGGGGAAAAAAATGTCAAATATAAACTCTACGGATTATATTTGTCTACACGTATACTTGATTCTTGCGTGTTTGGAAAGTGCTTATAATTAATTTCACTTATAAATACATAAAAATAAGTAGTGAATAAGTAGGTAGGGTTTATAGTTTTTAAGTAATGTGTAAATAAAAAAATAAGTTTAACCAATAGTGATTACAAATTATGCCTCCAAACAAGGGCACTTGAGAAAATTTTGCAAAATACCTAAAACTTTTTTGGCTTGACATTTTTGAAAATGTATTTTCGAAAACAACATCAAATTTATAATATAAAACTCAAAATATATTTTTGACGTTTTAAGTCTTTCACTGAAAACAAGAAAAACAAAAATAATCCAATCCCACTCCAATGACAAATTCAACCCACCTAAATAAGGTAATCTACCATCTGCAATTTCACTCACTGACTTTGGTCCAACATCTTAATCAATTATTTTTAGGCGGCACATAAGGTAACTAGTCAAGAATAGTCTAGAATTATATATATATTCGTGGGCCCCCCTCTTGTGAGGGGGGTTGACACCTCAACCCCGGTGTACAAATAGCAATTCTCTACGCGTGTGTGTGTGTGATGAATGAATTATGAGAAAACTACTTTTACGATTGTGTTCTTTGATAATTTATTGTTATAATGTTAGTATAATTATCAAATGCGAATGATTCATTGAGAATTGTGATGATGATGCGTTAATGATTCGTTTTATAGGAAATTTTAAGGTACGAACTATATTTATATTGAAATTATTGGAGGAGAGAGAGTTGCTTAATTTGTTGAGATGGTTGTCGGGATATGAGTCTTCTTAGGTAATCTAAAGGTGAAAATCCGATGAGTTTCGCACTTTTCGCCACTACGCAGCATGCTCTAAGGACGTTCTACAGATAATCTTTTATGCACTTAAAAGTTTAGTGTCTTTTAATTGGATCACTTTTGGAATGTTTTGGAGGCATAATGATGTATTTTTTTGGAAATTTATCTATGGTTTAGGAGATGGTTTTTTATGCAGTCAAATTCAGTATTGCACACTGAGATGGCAAAGAAGAATATTTTCGTGAAAAAGGTGTGAGCTTTATTTAGTTATTGATGTAGGGCGGAGGCGATAGAAATAATGAAATGAACACACCATCGAAGTTTCATTGATTTCAAACGAATACCGTAACACGATTGCCTTCTAATTTCAGTCGATTTCTAAGAATATCATAAATCTAGGCAAGAAATAATTCGCACTTGAATATAGATATTTTGGACTTGTTGATTTTGCAATATCAAGAATTTAAGAAACTAGAGAAATGTCCCAACAATTAATATTTTATTTCAATCCAAAAATACTTACTATTATGATAATTTACCATCCTTATTTAAAGAAATAACTAAAATTTAGATAATTACAAAAAATGTAGATAATTATCAAAATTAAAAACCCTAATATTCAAAATTAATCCGAAATAAACTAAATTAAAATTTGAATTTGTTGAGTCTGGTTTGCTATTGAACTGTTTACTGCAATCTCATCATTCACAATCTCATTCTATATTTTTTTGTTAGTCATTAATTTTTTTTTTAAAGTCGATTAATTATTTATTTATAATTTGTGGTCTTCACATGTCATACAAGTTGTGGAGATGAGTGAGATTTACTGTTCAATTTTGTTGTTCGAATGGTTGTCCATCTCATGAATTATTGATATATCATCAATTTGATTGGTTAGTAGTGAAATTAAGGAGGGTAAATTTGAAATGATGTATTAATTATTGGTGACATACTAATAATTTATTGGATGGACAACATATCTCAACTCGGTCAAGTGATGTGTCATGCCAACATGGTCCTTTATCTTTTAACGTAAAAACAAAAAAGTATTCGATTTAATCATGTGTACATTCGTGTTAAAAGGTGGGAGTTGAGGGCTAGTTTATGTAAGAAACAAATGAACCTCGTTAGTCAAATATCATCCATTTAGCCTCTGAGAATTAATCTTTGAAATTCATTTTTTCTCAAACTTATTTTCAACTATATATTCTTTCAATGAAATAATTTTACATGTAAACTCAAATTTTTTTTTTTAACTTTTTGACAATACATTCTCCAAAAAATCACTATTACAAAATCTATTGTTTTTCAAAAAAAAAAAAAAAAAATGGAGCTCAGATAAACCCTTAATTAAAAATCAGGAATCCGACTAAAAATAAAATTGGTTTGCTGACTATATATCTGAGTTTCCATGGTTAGGCTGTTCTAGAATTTATTTTTATTTTTATTTTTTGAATGAAAAACTAACATAATTAAGGGGCCAAAGGACACTACAAACTCACAATGAAAAAAATTGCTAAAAAGAATGGCT
>CAIGRN010025735.1:0-19604 GCA_903798345.1 Fraxinus anomala
CAATTTCAGACGCAAAATCCATCCTTCTTGAAAATTTGCTTATTATAATTAACTGATGGGACCAAACACTATATAAATAGGGTAGCTTGACGAAAGAAAAAAGTGCAAGAGTTCAAGTGAGGTGCAAAAAGCTAAAAATAAAGAGTTAAGCTTCTACAGAGTTAGATGAGAGAAAAAGCTAAAAATAGTGTCAATGTACACAATTGTTAAGTTTGGTGCTTAACCAATTTGGGCACAATGCAGCAGCTCAATTCTTTTACCTAATGCCTGGCCCTGTGCGACCCTTATTATTGTGAGATGTCCAGCCCATTTTAGAATGCAACCCGGCAGTCCGATTACACTTATCTCAAAGGCTGAGATTGTAACATGTGGATGAGCTGTGTCCGTTGGATACTTCTGCCTGTTGATATTTTGGCTTGACTCTCTCATTCGTCTGATTACCTTTGAGATTATTCTAGGTTCTCTCTACTTCTACTCTCTCTGTTCTCTCTTGAAAACATTTGGTTTTTGCCTGTAATCTTGGGTCCTAGATGATTCTTGGTGAGATCTAGTGTTTTGATTAAGGCTTGGTTTTGTGTTTCTGTTCTTATGTGGACAGTAACATTTGGTTACTTTGTGTAAATGTATTTTTGAGAGTTTACGTGAGAGATTCTTGGGTCTGAGGACTGTTCCTTTGTGGATCTGTTGTACTGTAACATTGATCTTGATAAAATTGTTGGATTTTATCGGATTGGAGCGTTAATCACTTCAGTGAATGCTCAACGGGTGATTAGCCCTAATTTGGATTAACATATGGGCCTTAGGGCAAAAATTCCTTTGTGTTCTTTCTATTTTCTGCATTACTTTGTGTTTTGGGGCCTGTATAATACCAACAACAATGATTCAACATATGTCGAGTTGGATGATACTCCAAAAAGCAATATGCTACAACAGACAAATGATAGTTCTTAGCAAGAGGAACCTCTCCCAGAGACTACTACACCAAAGTCTCCAGCTCCAATCCGTGTTCTCAGGAAGTCTTCTCAACTTTATGTTTTCTAACAGGAAGTACACAAATTATTTATTACTCATTAATGCCGGTGATTGGTGAACCTAAATGTTAGGATGATGCATGCGAGGTGGGGGATGTGATCAAGTGGGAGCTTCCAAAGAAAATGAGACAAGGTCCCCTATCTCTAACCAAACTTGAGAGCTAGCTAAGTTACCTACAGGAAAGAAAGCTCTACGGCAATAAATAGGTGTACCAAGTAAAGGAGGAACATGACGGTTCAAAGAGATATAACGCGAGATTGATAGTCAAAAGTTTCCAACAGAAAGAAAGAATTGAGTACACAGAGATTTATTTGCCATTGAAGATAGGCAACAACTCAGTCAGCCTTGAATATTGTTGCAACAGAGAGCTTGTACTTGAGTATTTAGATAGGAAAACTGCTTTGCTCCACAGTGACTTAAAGGAGATATACATACAGCAACCAGAAGGCTTCCAAGTCAAAGGGAATGAGAAGCTCGTATGCAAATTGAACAAATGTAGTTGTGCGGCTTGAAACAAGCCCCGAGATAGTAGTAAAAGAAGTTCTATGAATTTATAAAGAAAAATGGCTACAAAAAGTGCAATGCTGACCATTATTGCTGCTTCATAAGGTTCAAGTCCAGTTAACCTTGAAGGGTTGCTTAATTGGTCAGGTCTTGGATTTGCTCCCTGATGGTCACCAGTTCGAGTCCCTTCAAGGCCACTGAAGTAAGTGATTGGCCGTAAACTTTAGGATCTCGTGGGATTAGTCGAGGTGCGTGCAAGCTGGTCCGAACACCCGCGATTATCAAAAAATAAATAAGTTTCAAGTCCAGTTATGTTATTATGCTACTTTACATTGATGACATGTTAGTATTAGATTCACATATGGAAGAAATCAGAAGTTAAAGAAGCAATTTTCACCAAAATTAAAAATAAAGGACTTGGATGCATCAACACGAATTCTTGGGATGAGAATTGGGGAAAACTAAAAGGTTATATTGAAGCTATCTCAGGCAAAGTACATTAATCGAATTCTACATAGGTCCAAAGTGAACAGTGCAAAGACGCCATTGGCTAATCATTTCTGTCTTTCTTTTTGAAAGCACACTTATTGAGACTAACCTATAGAAACTTAAGGGCACATTTGGAACTCCATATTGGACAGTGTTATGGCTAAAATTTTAGTTTCATTTTCTTCATGTTTTTTAGTATTACATAGCCCTTATTTGTCCCTAATTTTTTAAAACTTATTTTACCCGAAACTCATATTCAACCACACATTTTATGGGAATCACAACTATTATCAACTTTTCAACAACATATATCATCAACTTTTATCAACATCTACTAAAAATCCGATTATTAGCAAAATCAAACGGGGGCATAATAAACTTTTTCCAAAGAAGCCATATGTATACAAAAGCGAGGTCAAGATGCATCTTGTCCTTTCAAATATCAAAATACGTACAAAAAATGGTAGTTGACTTACTTGAACTGTTGAGAACCTTGAAAAGGCAGAATACCTTGAGCATCCTCTTCCTTAGATATTTCTGCCGAGGTAGTCCGCCAGTTTCTAGCCGCATTTAGGAATACCTGACCGATTCTCACAAACGGGCTTCTTTCTTCGCTCTGTGAGCAAAACCGGTAGGTCTTAGTTCCAAGCAAAAATATAATTAGAGCAAGGCACATGACAATGCACGGGATTCCAAAGCCAAGACTCCAACTTATATTGTCTTGAATGTAGTTCAAAACATAGAGAGACACTATAGCACCTATATTCATGAAACAACTCCACCAATTGAAGAAGGAGCTTTTGTCTTTACATTCTTTTGGGTTTTGTTCATCAAACTGGTCAGCTCCAAAAGCTTGAAGACAAGGTTTATGCCCACCTTGTGCTAGGGCAAATAAATACAAGGAGAAGAAGAAGCAAATAACTTGAAACAGTGGTGGAGAAGATGCCGTGTTATCTGCTACAGTAATTAGGTAGTCAGAAGATTTGTATGAATAAGAAGCAGCAGATATGGACATAACACCAAGTGCCTGAGATCATAACAATAGAAAGAACGTGATTAGCATCTTTCTGAAGAATAGCATTTTCAAGAATGTTATGCAGTAAAAAAATACTTCGCGTTATTGAAGTGAGAGAGAGAATTGCTCAAAATCAATCCCAAAATTGAAGTCCTTGGCTCCATTCATATTGAGGACAATATAGAATTTGGGAGAATAGCCCCTTTTGTGATTATTCATAATTTTTCAAAATGATTTAGCAAAACTTCTATTTTTAATGAGCACTAAAACCCATCCCATAATGTATCCCATATTTATCTTAACATTCAGAAAACTCCAGCAACTAACAGATCAAATATCACAAGTTCAACCAAGTAAATGCATTTACATCATGGCAAAACATGCAAAATAGTACCAGTTTAAAAGTTTTCAAACTTGGAAGTCAAAAAATTAATATGCAAAATGTTGTGCCAAAAGACTGCCTCAATCAAAAAAATTCGGAACATATAATGTGATAACCTTCACAGACAAATTTCAACCATTTTACTCACTCAATCTGATAAATCTTCAAAAGTACAAACTACGAAGTGGACATCTGCTGGAGAAGTGCATATTTATGTTTTAATTGACAAGATCAGAATTATGAATTATCACATCTTTTGATGCAACTGAACCTGGCATAATTACTCTTAAAAGCTTTGTAGCTTGACATATAATTCCACTGAATATCTTGCATAAGTCTGTCTACTATTACAAATAATTTAAAAGCTGGAAATGGAAAAGGCATGTTAGCGAATAATTATGCCATTTTTTTGTGTAAAAAGTTTTGAACCGACCAGGATATAGAGCCCAGTGGCAATAATAATGGTCAAGTATCGACCAAGAAAGGAGTCAGCCACAAAAGCACCCAAAAGCGGCATTAGCATGGCCGTTCCAGTCCACATATTCACATTTGCCGCTGCTGTTGCAGTGGATTGGCCTAATGGACCCGTCAAATAGCTTATCAAATTTGAAAGTATTCCATAATATGCACTTCTCTCAGCAACTTCAACACCTAATAAATAACAAACAATTAACAAAACTCTAATTGTATCTCAAGTTGCTAAGATAAGGCAAACAATTAGTTTTGGGATTGATGTCTAATATGTGCTCGAGCATGATACAAATGGTCCTCGAGATACCTCGAGGATAGACACTCCAGAATGCCTCCAAAATCACATTAGTGGTCCTCGGGGTATGTGCTCAGGATTTTACCTTGGCTGAATTCTCAAAGTGCTCCGCGGTCGAGCGTTACTAATCCTCATCCCGAAAGAACCCTAACCCTAACCAATTACTGTTATTCGAGAATTCTAGGTCTACTAGTTGTCTTTCCTGGAAGGTACCGCAGGTAACATGGAATAAGACTTCTGTTTCTAATCCAACACTTATCCCACTAATAATTCCCAAAAATAAGGTGATGAGTCCTACCGGGAGTCCACCGCTACCTATCTTTATAAATATGGGGTTTTGGATCATTATTGAGATAAGTTTTTACATATATTTTTCAAGCACTCAGACTTATTTATATTCTCTTTCTGACTTAAGCATCGGAGACACACCTCGACGCCTTTGCTTTTATTTCAGATACCGGAAGACCTCATTCATGGTCGATCTCAATCGTAAAGCTCGGAAATCAACGGGTGCAATTTTTGATAGAATCACGGATTATAATCACTTAAGACACCAAATTGATTGTTACAAAATCCTGCTCTGTGAAATTGGGGTAGGATTAGGCATATACAAATTACAATTCGTACCTATGATGAAGAAAGCAGACTTCCAACACCCGGATCCGGATCGGGTAACAGGGCGACCTTTGAAGTCGACGGAGCCATGGACGACATCTTTTAAGAGTGGAGCTTCGGCATCCAAAAGGTTGGTTCCTGCAGCTGAAGAGACCGGGTTAGCCATATCTGAGCTCAACAATCACCCCCACAATAATTGCAATAGATAAAAGAGGGCATTATTCTGGTTTTATACTTGTTTTCAAAGCATCTAAAGTCGTTTATGGTTAACCATTTCACAAAAAATTGACAAGTGATGTGACCGTTCGTCCGCTTGAGCTGACTTCAACTTGCACATCATGCACAATTATTAAAGATATTGGAAATTAGATAAATTATCAATTTTTCAATAACCACATTCGGCTACACATCAAAATTCCTCTTGAGCATTTGTATAAGCAGTATTATTTCCATGGGCCCCCATCAATGGAGTATTTTATAGCTCCATTATGCGAGGATAATTTAAACTTTAGGGAAAATTAAACCTTGAGTTCTGACCTTTTCAAAATGTAGCAAACAAGTTTCCAAATCCAACCTAATGATTTGGGGTAATGCCCGCCCCCATCCATCCACCATTCAGATCTTTCTCTGCCATCGTGACCTCCTCAGCAAATTCTCGAAGAAGTTGATGTTGCACTTTCAGTAAATTTCACCCGGATAGCCACCCGCCACCGCATAATTTGCATTCTTGATTTTGTGGCCAAAAAATGGATAGCCAATGGAAAGGTCATTAACACAATTGGCAGAAGATTTTTTCAATAAATTTCCATCAATGGAGGTGTGAAAAAGGGTGCTCAAGAAGAAGAATAAATGAGAATACAAACACATGTAATTCAATTTGCCTAGTTATAATTAATTTTTTTTACTTAATTTTAAAATTAAACAAGTATAAAGATGTGTAATTCTTGAAAATTAAATTATTCAATTTATTTGCTACTTTGAACAAAATTTACTACTGATAGTTGATAATTAAATAATGGTAAATTAAGAAAAAATTTGGTAAAAATTAATTTTTCAATAACATTAAATAAGATTTCTTAATTTGTGTGAAAAACAAAAACAGTCTATATAATAAATGAGATAGAGAGAATATTATTTAACTCCACTGAAATTATAACTCAAGTATATGTGGTGATGGTGACAGACTAAATGAAATATAAAATTAAATAACTTATTTAATTGCACTTATCATTTAATGTCATATTAGCGTCACATAGACTAAAATTATAATTTTGATGGGATTAAATAATATTACTCATGAATTAATGAAGATTTTCAACCATACATTCTTCCATAAAATAATTTTACACGAAAATTCAAAAAAATTTATTATTTTTTAACTATACATTCTCCAATAAAATACTATTCTAAAATACATTTTGGCGCAAGGGGCTTAACAGTAAGCCCATGTTTGGTGGCTTTTTTGGGAAAACATTATTTTGAATAGTGACATTTTGGAGAATGTGTGATTAAGAAAAAGAAAAATAAATTAAATGTACATGTAAAATATTTTATTGTATAATTGTGTGATTGAAAATGAGTGTGTAGAATTTTTTTTTTTTTTTTTTTTTAAATTATAGAGACAAACAGGGCTAACAAGAACAGCTAGAGTTTTGTGCGAAGGGGGTTCTCCGCTAGGGTCGAAGGCTTGCAGGTTTCTTTTTGATTTGTTGATTCTTCGTTTTTTATAATTCTATGCTTTTTTTCATTAAATCTTTTGTCATATTTTAAGAATCAAATTAACTTCATCATCGTCACAGAAGTACGATGGTCACACATGTTCAATAGGGTGATCGAGATGCTAAAAATGAAAGGTTCAAAGTTCGTCAATAAAAAATTCAAAAATTTGGGACCGTAGAATTTTTTTTCAAAAATTTAATAGAGTTGAGTCGAAGATCAAATCATCTATTGCAAGAAGTCTCTAACAGGACCCCACAAATGACAGAGAAATTGAAAGAGTGGATATTACCTTGCTTTGCTTGTCATTCTTGAGAAGCTCACCAAGAACGATAGATGTTGAAATTAAGGATTCTTGTGAAATTAAAATACATATAAGGGAAGAGAAAGCAACCTAGCACCACGAGATTTTCTTCCTCAACAATGACAACACAATTCAATATTTTATATAATTTGACCAAGAAGAATGATGTTACGTAACATCATTGATGTTAAAATCGGTTTAATTGACAATCAGTTCCATTGATTTAATAAAATTACATTCCAAACAACGAAGCAAAGAGTTAATTGTCACCATGAGATTTTTTATCTTCTTCATCATTAACTTGGACTTAGAAAATCTCCCCATAGAACATATGGTTGTGCATGGAGAAGTGAAAGCTTAAATTTGAAATTAACTTTATAATTTAAATTATCGTGAAAACAACGTACATTTTAGACACGTCAATTGTACCATATAAGCAAAAAGGGGTTTCCGAAGACACTTTATTTTTAAAGAATATCTTGATCATAATATAAATTATCTTTAATTATAAAGAGAAAAAATATTTCATACGCTCCAATAAACTCTTTAATTTACTTTTTTCAGCAATTATTTATTCTTTTTCTTCATTTTTCAATATATATAGTTAAAATATGAATAATTTAAGAAGTAATATTGAAACTTATCAAACTTACTCTTTATTTACATTTTAGCTATTAACATCTAGAACATGTATTAATTGTATAGCCAGGAATAATTATTAAAAAGTATAATAAAAGAGCAAAAAAAATAAAAGGATTATTGGAGTACATAATTTTCACTATTTAAATTTAAAGATATTATCAATTGTTGAGATATTGTTAAAAAATAATGAATAATTGAAGAACTTTTTTATATTATAAAAAAAAAAAACATGGTTGGACACGCTCCCATCAAGCAATGGATAAAGTCATTTTGTACAGTGTATGACGACACCCTGACTCACATATACGTATGTCTATGAGTCGTGGTATAAACTGTAATGTACGTGTAGCGTGATTATCAAGTTATTCTGGTACATTCTCAACCTCTCCAAGAAAGACACGTGTTACAACAATAATTTTCATGAAGTGATGTGACTGCTGTCTACTTCAATCATCAGCGTACACTGTTTATATTTTGTCTCAATTGATTCTGTGTTACTGTAAGAGAGAAAATGGTAAAATTGAAATAAAACTAAGGGTTTTTTAGCATATTTCATCCTTGACTCTTTGTATTATTAACAAATCGACCCATAACCAAAATTGCTCTTATAGTCCCTCACCTTTTATGATTTGTGCAATAACAAAAATAAAAGTGGAAAAATAAGTGAGTTGCACAAACCATAAAAATGTAGGGACTATAGAAGCAACTGTATCTTCTTCTTTCTTTCATTTTTTTTTAATTGAAAGAGGATGTCAAAGAAGTCGTTATACATTAGTTTAATGATCAAAATGGAAGAAACAATGAACTTTGCCAATTAATTTGTGCAAATAAAATTGGTTAGGGTAGATTTGTTACTGATCAGAAAGGTTCTAAGTTAGGTTACCAATATTTGGAAAATACATGTAATTAATCCAAATGAAGTGAATTACATCTAATTTTCTGCTAGTTGACACAGCTAAGGTGCACAGCGAAAAAATAAAAAAGAGAAAAATTGTCATTTTAACATTCTCAATGAAAAAGTTTTTAAAAATAAAATGAAAAATTCGAAAGAACAAAAAAAAAATATAAAAATAAAAACAAAAGAAAAAGTAAACACCCCCTACCCAACCCACCACCAAGGGGGATTTGAAAAAAGCTTTATGCCTTAACCAACTTCCTCTAAAAAAAAATTTTTAATCAGGCAAAATATTTTCAAAAAATTATCTAAACATATCAAAAACAGTTTCTCAATTTTAAAAGCGTTTTTAATTTTTCAAAAGTTAGGCCAGATAACCCCATTTTGATTCTAGTCAAGAAGGTAAAATTTCTACCTAATTTTAAATTGGGGAACTTTATTCATTAATAATTTGTAATTTTAATAAAGAAACATGCAACAAAAGCGAGTGAAATGGATTCTCTATGTGCAAACGGTGTGTCATAGTTTCAAGCACAAAATATAATTAGCGCGAGGCACGTGACAATGTAAGGAATTCCAAAGCAACTATGATACCGGAATTCATGGAAAAATACCACCAATTGTGTTACGGAATAAAACGAAAATAGGCAATAGAAAAATTAAGAACAAAAACACACAAATTTACGTGGAAACCTTAGATAGGAAAAACAACAAACAAATGATGAAAAAATCCACCATATCAAAGATGAGTACAAGAGATGATTTCTTTGAACGGCTAATCAGAATAATATATCGAAACCCTAAAATACATCATTTACATGTGTGTGTTCGAGAACAATAAAATAGGGCCTGATCCCTCCGCTACCACCACAAACCTTCAAAAATTCTCATAATTTTGGTTTCACCACATATTTCGCATCGCAAGCTTTTCAAGCCGCACCAAATTGAATTCTAATCACCGTCCTCTTAACAAATAGAACACTGAGCTTTTGTCTTCAGCGTCTTGCTGGTCAGTTCCAAAAGCCCGAAGACAAAGTTTATACTACTTATTTCTACACTCTTCGTCTTTGTGTGTGTTAACATGACCACATTTAAAGAAACGAGTTATTCCAAAAAATAAAAATAAATTTTTTGAAAGAAAATTCACAACGAATCTACAATTTCTAGGACAACAGAAAACTCCAGTAACTAACAGAACATCACAAGCTCAACCAAGCAAATACATTACATTATAGTTACTGCCCTTTGTTACAATCACATTTGCTAGATCTCGCCCTTGCAACCCGCTTATAGTGGTGACTTCAAATACAATTCCAAAAGTAGTCCTCTCCATAGCAAAGATCATCCTTAGAACGAAGCATACTCTAATATTAATTCTTTCATCTACATTGAGTTCAACTCACTATAAAAACTGGCTTATAAGGGTGGAACTAATTTAAAAGCTCAAACAAGAAGTATATGATAGAGATAATTTATGCTATTTAAAGGCCATATATGTCCTGGAAGAGCTTCTTATTCTGTTATAGATGATAATAAGATTTTGTGATGTACAAATTGGATGCAAATGCAGCAGCACTAATTCTAGCCAGAAGCCAATACGAGTAACATGAGCCCGATTCACAGGTGGCTTTAAGCCATCACAAAATAATACAACGTCAAAAACTGTTTCTTCTATTATAGATATAAGATTTTGCAAAGTACAAGTAGGCAGCGAATGCAGTAACGACAATACCAGCCAGTAGCCAATAGAAGTAGTCAATATGAGCCCGATTAAGATTGTTCGAAAACCAACTGTCTCGATCCGGGCCACCAGTGGCTTTCTCCACCACAGAGATAAGAAAACTACTCAAAAAGCTCCCTACACCGAATATACTTAGGTATAAAGCAAGGCCTATGCTTCTCAGCTCAATAGGAACTTGGTCGTAGAAGAATTCCTGGAGACCGACTGTGACAAAGACATCTGAAATTCCGCAAATCAAGTACTGAGGTACTAGCCACCACACACTCATTGGTACCGTTACATTGGGCATGTCAACAAGTCCATGGTCAGCAGCAGTTTTCAGACGTTGCCTCTCAACCAAAGCAGCAATTACCATGGAAAGAAAAGATAAAAGCATTCCAGTTCCAATTCGTTGAAGCATCGTTATGCCTGAGGATTTCTTAGTTATAGATCTTGCAATAGGAACCAAAATGCGGTCATAGATTGAAATAGAAACAACAATGGAAAGGCAGCTAAAAGATTGAAGTGAAGCAGCTGGTATTTGTAAGCTAGATGTAATAGAACGATCCATTGTAGCTCCTTGCTTAGTGAATAAAGTCCCTACTTGTGAAAAGACAATGGCATAACCCAAACATGTGGTCCATATTGGAGCAAGCCTAAGAACCGCCTTTGCCTCTTCAATCTGAGTGATACTACAAACTTGTCCGTCTTCCTTCGAATCATCAGGTGCAACCAATGATTTATTAAGAAACCTTTTACAAACCAAAAGTATATGTTATAATGAAATTAAATGAGATTGATTCCATTATTTTAATCATATAAAGCAAAGATTTAGAGTAAATAAGTAGGATCTTATTGTCCCCAAAAGAAATTATTTTAAGTATCTCGGTACAATTATAATTGTGGAACGAGGAAATAAAGAGAATGTAAAGCATAGAATTTGAGCAGGTTGAATAAAATGAAAAGCGTGTGATAGAACGATGTTACTAGACCTTCAATATTCTAGGGTTAGAGTCGGGTTGTTAAAAGGACAAAATGTCTATAAAATGAATGTAGCAGATATCACGATGCTAAGATGAAATGAAACGAAAGCATACACCAATGAGTAGAGGTGGAGGAGATTGAACACAAATTAGTCAAAACGTGTTTTGTGTAGCCCAAAACAGGTTCCGTCCTTAAGAGCGACACAATTTCGATAACACAAGTCAAAAGAGGGAGGGGTATATCAAAACTTACATTGCTTCTTGTAGTTGCTAAGGATCTAATTGTTTTAGATATTACAATAGATCTAATAATGAACCAAACTGGGTGTACAAAAACGATTCACATAGCTGACTTCAAATTTAATGAAAACAAGGTTTAATTTGTTGTGGTTTGAGGTTGGAGGTCAAGTATCTACCTAATTTTATGATGAGGAATTTTATCCTTTAATAAATGGTATTCCTCATAGAGGACCAAGCGCAATAAACAAACAGTGAACCTGGATATTGCATAAAACATAAATAATTAAACCCACTGACAGGACACTTGAGGAAACAAATAATAGAAAACTAAATGTACCAAAGCAAGGTCAAGAGACCAATTTTTTTGCAAATATCAACACAAAGGAATCATTGACTTACTTGAACTGTTGAGAGCCTTGATAATGCATAATTCCTTGAGCTTCCTCTTCCTTGGATATAGCAGCCGGGGTAGTCCGCCAATTTCTACCCGCGTTCAGGAACACCAGACCGATTCTCACAAATGGGTTTCTTTCATCACTTGGTATGCAGAATCGGTAAGTCACGGTTCCAAGCAAAAAAATAATTAGCGCAAGGCACATGAGAATGCAGGGGATTCCGAAGCCAAGAGCCCAACTTAGGTTGTCTTGAATGTAGTTCAAAACAAAGAGAGATGCCATAATACTCAAATTCGTGGAAAAATACCACCAATTGAAGAATGAGCTTTTATCTCTACATTCTTTTGGGTCCTTCTCATCAAACTGGTCAGCTCCAAAAGCCTGAAGACATGGTTTATGCCCTCCTTGTGCTAATGCAAACAAATACAAAGAGAAGAAGAAGAAAATAATTTGAAATTGCGACGGAGAGCATGTCATGTTATTTGCAGCAATTGGGCAGTCTGGAGATTTGTATGAATAAAGACCAGCAGATAGGGACAAGAAGCCAAGTGCCTGGATCCATAACAATCCAAATAAAGAATTTAATTTTAGCATTTCCCTGAACAATAGTATTTACGAGAATTGAACTCTACATAAAATTAGACTTTCCTACTTACATCTACACTATTTACTAAATAATAAGTCAAATGGATATCTTCCTATTATGCTCGAGCACAGAAATACTTGGTAGGTGTCTAATGAACAGAATGAATCAGCAATTGCTTTCAGCTTGTTGTCAAGTTGTGGAAAACGGCGATCATATATGCATACACCTCTAAACAAATTTTGATATCCTTCAATGCATTTAAATATCTATATGTACTGTATTGAAAAATTGGCGAAAGCAATTAAATCACAGGCCTCTAAATTTTCCGTGGTCATGTATAGCGCAAGTAGAAATGATGCAGCAGAACAATCTGGATCTCACATTCTCACTTCATCTTTGCGTATTTAACAGACCACTATCACTGAACAAAAGTTAATTTCTCCACCCACATCTGAAAGCAAAACCACAACAAATCCCAAATTTCTATAACATGCAGAAAACTCCAGTCTAGAAATAGTCCTCTCTAAATTGGCCTGTATGCCACTGACGAGAATCATTCCAAAATGGTGCCTACTCTATTACATATTAAGATCATCGACTTACAAGTGTAGAGTATTCAAGTGTCTACGAACACATAAGCTGAGTTTCAAGGTAGGTATAGGGTCGTTACATAACTTAAAGGCTCAAAACAAAAACTACATCTTTTTGGAGTGAGCTTTAAGGACTGACCAAGATATAGAGCCCAGAGGCAATGATAATAGTCTGGTATTGACCGAGGAAGGAGTCAGCCACAAAAGCACCCAATAGTGGCAAAAGTGACACCGTTCCAGACCACGCATTCACGTTCTCCGCTGCTGTTGCAGTGGATTGGCCCAATGGACCCGTCAAATACATAATCAAATTCGAAGATATTCCAAAGTAGGCAAATCTCTCAGCCACTTCAACCCCTGATAATTAGAAACAAAAAATAAATAAACACACCTTTTCTTGCCTAAATTGAACTTGAATTGGAAATTGGGGTAGAATTATTAAAAGTTGAAACACGCACAGATGACCACAAGGGTTTAATCCAGGTTAACATCTCATCCAAAAATTTAAGCAGTTAGAGAGGGTAGCTGTATTAATTTAGGGTGTGTTTGCTCTGATTTTTCAAAAACAGTTCATGCGAAACAGACCCTTTAATCCTGTATTGAATGAATGAAAGTACCTATTAGAAAGAATGCGGACTTCCAACCACCGGAACCCCGTCGGGTGACAGGGCGGCCTTTGAAGTCGACGGAGCCCTGGACGAAATCGTCTAAGAGTGGAATTCCAGCAGCTGAAGAGCTGGGCATAGCCATATTTCTGGAGTTCACTTAACAAATATCTGTAAATTTCCCACTACAATTTATTTCTTCGTTTTGAAGTATTGAGATATTTATCAAATGGATAGATCTTTTCATACTGCAATAATTCAAGTGGCGTACAATTGTTACAACTCTCGGATTATGCTGTCTTTATCAGACATATATTGGGACCACCATGAAACATTCATTTTGAAACAAGATAAACGGTTAGGTTCCGTTGATAAACAACTTTTTCCTTGAAAAATGGAAAAACTTTTCCATTTTCATGCAAAAGAAGTGTTTGATGAGAGAAATTTGGCCAAGAAAAAATTTTCCACACCCACCCCACGCGTCCTCTTTCCTTGTTTTTGTTTTTAGGGTGTGAAAAGCTTTTCTGGGTTGCTGCCAATTTTTCTTTTTTAGACAATAAAAACAAATTTCATAACCAGTTATAAAAAAAAAAAAATTCACTTTAGTAGACAATTTCCATGTAAAACTAAGTCAAACGAACACAAAATTTAAAAATTTTCCACCCAAAAAATTATACCAATCAAACACACTTAATTAACAATTCATTGCAAAATATTTTCTAGGCAATTATTTTCCTTGAAATTTATTTTCTTTCCACCCATTTTCCATCATTGCAATCAAACGGACCCTTAAGGTCCCGTTTGTTTCAAATTAAAATCAGATTTTCATTTAAATCAAAATAAAGCAATCAATATGAACCACAACTTTCATTGATCTCACAGTTTTTTATTCAAAAATTTCAAAAACTTTTATCACAATCTACTAAAATCAAATTTTAATCCTCAAACATGATATTTAGCATGGATAATTGCAGTAGCGGTACCGATCATTCATTTAGTAACGGATTTTGTCAAAATCATTTATTTGTGTCACATGCGGTACCAAACCTCCCAAAAATTAGCACATGGGGTCCAAATAGTTAACCGTTGTTGACCAGATAATTGACATTGATAATAATTTTAAAAGGTTAAAATGACAATTTTATATATTTTTATAATAAAATAATTTAAATTAAAAACTCATTTCTACTTTTTTCTACATCCACCCACACCCTAAAACCATCACCACCATTACTAGACCGCTCATTTGGACACAAACATCCTTGTCGCACCTGAAGAAAATGAGAATGTCATCAAGTGTAGATCAAAGCTAAGGAGAGGATAAAAGAATCAACAAGCAAGAAATTCTAGGATTTGGGAACTCAGATTCCATTTTTCATCCAGCTTGTCATTTTCCCTTTTTTTTTTCGTTTCCTAAACCAAAGAAATGAGATTTTATGTTTTGTCATGTACCCTATTGGTAGTCCGAAAAGTATCCGTTTTCAAAATCCCACCCCGATCCACGAGCAACGGTACAAATGTGGCAAGCGATTACAGTCTAACAAGATCTGGACGGGTCGGCTCCGGGTGGTGTCGTGCAAGACCCGTTGCGAGATCTGCCTCGAGGATCCAAATTGAATCTACAAGTAAAATATTTTATTGTATGATTGAAAATGAGTATGTAGAAAAAAAATTGAAAAAATAGATACAAACAGGGCCAACAAGAATAGCTAGAGTTTTGTGGGAAGGGGGTTCTCTCCTAGGGTTGCAGCTTTGCAAGTTTCTTTTGATTTGTTGATTCTTCGTTTTTTATAATTCTATGCATTTTTTCATTAAATCTTCGTAATATTTTAAGAATCGAATTAACGTCATTGTCATAAAAGTATGACGATCGCACATATTCAGTAGGTTGATCGAGGTGCTAAAAATGAAAGGTTCAAAGTTCATCAATAAAAAATTCAAAAATTTGGGGCCGAGTAAATTTTTTTCCAAAAATTTAATAGAGTTGACAAATCATCTATCGCAAGAAGTCTCTCACAGGACCCCACAAATGACAGAGAAATTGAAAGAGTAGATATTACCTTGCGTAAACTTTATGGTTGCTTGTCATTCTTGAGAAGCTCACCAAGAACAATAGATGTTGAAATTAGGGATTCTTGTCAAATTAAAATACATATAAGGGAAGGGAAAGCAACCTAGCACCACGAGATTTTCTTCCTCAACAATGACAACATAATTCAATATTTTATATAATTTGACCAAGAATAATGATGTTATGTAACATCATTAATGTTAAAATCAGTTTAATTAACAATCAGTTCCATTAATTCAATAAAATTACATCCCAAACAACGAAGCAAAGAGTTAACTGTCACCATGAGATTTTTTATCTTCTCCATCGTTAACTTGGACTCAGAAAATCTCCCCAAAGAGCATGGAGAAGTGAAAGCTTAAAGTTTTAATTAACTTTAGAATTTAAATTATCGTGGAAACAACATACACTTTAGACACGTCAATTGATATCATATAAGCAAAAAGGGGTTTCCGAATTGAATATAATCTAAGAGCATCTTCAACCGACTTTTTAATAGTCTCACTATTTTTATTTTAGAGAGTTGATTGCTTATTTCAAGAGTTCAATAAATTCTCTATAGTTGAATTTAAAGTAAAGAGTGAATTTGGCTCAGCATAATAATTTATTGATTTCATTCATCATTTTTCAGTTTCTCATACCTTTCTTTAAATTTAAAGGAATAATTATAATGTGAACAAGAAAAAAGTTAAGCGGAAAAAAAATGAGAAAATTGTATATGATAATAATTTAACAAAAAAGTCAAAATAAAGATAAAATATAAATAGTATTATTGGAGTATAAAAAATCTACTTTTTATTTTTAATTATTATTGAACGGGCTCTTTATAGATAAAGAGCATTTCCCAAAGATGCACTTTATTTTTAAAGAATATCTCGCATAATATAGATTACTTTTAATTGTAAAGGAAAATATTTTATACACTCCAATTAACTCTTTAATTTACTTTTTTTTCAACAGTTATTTATTCTTTTTACATATACTAGTTTTTATCCGTGCATTGTGTTATTTTGAAGGTGATGTTAGTGATTTATGTGTTAAAATTAGATGAGAATTATATGTGAATTTGTATTACTAAATTTCCATACACACATTTTGTATGAAAGAAATCCAGAGCACATTGAAGTGTAAGACTTAATGCATTAAATACAATATTTTGTATATGATTAGATTCATACTCAAGCTATAAAGAGTAGTGAGCAAATGCCTTTAAGGCTGAATTACTTCAGAAGTTTTTAATAAATAACAAATTCACAATTATGGGGAAATCAATTAATAAAATGAACTTACTTTTAGACGTGATCTCACACAAACACAGAGCACACACGAGTAGATACCAAAGTTGTGTAAATTTTCACTCAATCCTATGTAGATTCGTACTTTGAGAAGGTCTCTGTTGTTTATAGTCTCCTAAAAAGAAAGTATGATAAAACAATCATTATATTGAAATAAGATGAACAAATGACTTTAATTTTATTGTATAATTAAAATTGGAAGACAAATACGATTTAAGTTACCAATGAAGCGAAGTAATTTTCGACAGCTTGACGAGGAATAGAGAAAGCACCATGAGTGTTGGTATTAGAAAGAGTGAAAGTTTTCCAAAATGTGTGGTATGTGTTTGTCCTTGTTGAAGTGTTTTAGATGTCTTGTCTGTTCTAGCATATGCATATTGGTAAGCAATAAGAAACTTCTTATTTGAGCCTTAGATTTCTCTTGTTTGTTTCTGAGATTTCTCCTCTTGCCATCATTTTCATAAATCAACATCAGATCTTAAACAAGCCATTGTAATCTTTTATGAAGTGGGCAATAGATAAAAGACTTGTGTTAATCAACATAATTTTAGTTGTATAATTGGAAACAAATATAATACATATCAGCACAAATAACTTGCTTTTTTCAATTTTTTCATTGTTTCACCAGTAAAAATGTTCATTTGTATGAAGAGTTATTCCTTAAACAAGAATCAAGAAATAAATGAAAAAAAATTTCACAAAGAGACAAGTTCGTTCAAGTTAAAGTGATAATATATCAACCTCATCAGCAATCAAATCGTCATATTGGAGACGTATTTTCTTCTCAGCACTGAGGTCACCATTAAACATAATATTAAACCATGAGAAGGGATTAATTATTTGGGCTTCACGAGTGATTATTAAAAAATGTATGTGGTTAATGTTACTTGTCATTATAAATTCATGTGTTTTTTCTTGCAGTTTTATAAGATTCTGTCTTTCTTGTTTGCTCTCCCATTTTTACATTTTCAAGGATATGATATCTGGTATATACAATATAATGTCTACTTAGGAAATCTGAGTTCTGAAAAATGTTCCAAATGATGAAAAAAAATAGAAGAGTAAAAAGGCTGAGAAGGGAAAGGAAAACAGTATCGACATGTTACCTTGATTGATATCACCATGAGCAAGTATATTTTGATTTTTGAGTGTCAATACAACTGCTCCACTTTCAAGACTTTGTTGAGTATACGAAGAATTTTGACCCCATCAAGATTTTCTGATAACAGATAGTGAAATTGAAACTTCACTTCAATTTGTTGTAAATGATAAATATAAGCTAGTTAAAAAAAAGAAGTCAAACTCAGTTGATGTCTCGCTCAAAGAACTTTAATTATTTTAGCTTTCAAGAATTTTCACTGACATATATATATCTCTCTCCATGTCATTTCTTCTTTTCAAGTTTTTGCTCGTCTACCCATGCTGAAACCCATGCTAAAACTTAAGAAACGCCTTGTGAGTTTTTCTTCAATCTTTGTTGCTTCATTTTGCAACATAATGTAATTAGTGATACTCATCAAAGTGTAATTTTTTACCAGAAGATGAACAAAGTGGAAATTCTTACCTCAAGAACACACGAAGAAGCTTTCAAGAATTTTTATTGACATATATATCTCTCTCCATGTCATTTCTTCTTTTCAAGTTTTTACTCTTGTCTATCCATGTAAAAACCTAAGAAACACCTTCTAACTTTTTCTTCAATCTTTCTTGCCTTATTTTGCAACATAATATAATTAGTGATACTCGTCAAAGTGCAACTTTTTGTACCTTAAGACGAACAAAGTGAAATTTTTTACCTCAAGAAAACATGAAAAAGACATAAGCAACCCATCAGAAATTGACCATAGTCAACAACACCAAAATCTCCATAAATTGATTGAAAGGAATAAGAAATCATGAAATTTAAAGAAAAACCAATCTGGGACTTAGCAACCGATGGAGCAGCTAATGTGGCAGTAGAAGAAGCAATGCCATAGATGAACAAGAGAAGCCCATCCCAGAGTTTTCATCGTTGTCCCCAGAAGCAAAAGCAACAGCATTACAAATAAATATCTTCTAAAAGCAAAGCATGAAGTGAGAAGAGAGAGAAATTAAAATGCATTCTATATGGAAAAGATATTTTGAATGATGTTATGAAGTGATCATTATTCACTGAGCAAGGACCAAATGTATCATTTATAAATGCAAGTAGGACACATCATGTTGATTGGAGATGTGATCATCAGCACTTATGTTATAAACGACTTCAAATCTTTTTGTTGAAACACTATTCTTCACGAAATGAAATTTCTTATTTCTTTTCAGGGGCAAGATTTACACAAATAAAACACTTTCATTTATCAATGAGTTAGGATGGAACTTACATGTGTATGCTAAGACAGAATTGATAGTTCTTTCATTGCCATTTCCGCTTTTTCTCTTGCTTGTTTATAAACATTAGGATCTGAGTATACAATAAAAACGAATGAGCATGGAGCATTTATAGAATAAAAACCAATGAGTTAGGATGGAAGTTACATGTGTATACTAAGACATAATGGATAGTTCTTGCGTTTGATAACCCAAGAATAACTAACCAAGAGGGGGGTGAATTGGTATTTAAAACTTTTTCGACTATTTGTCTCAAAGTTGTACAATACACAAGATATAATTTCAAAGTATGATACTAGAATTAAATAACAAAGTTTAATAACTTAATTCAAGTATAAATAAAGCACAATATCAAATGTAATGTAAAGTAAAGTGCGATAATGTAAAGA
>CAIGRN010025738.1:0-10327 GCA_903798345.1 Fraxinus anomala
ATTATTTTTGGGTGCCTACGACAGCGCACCAATATTGTACTGAACAAGATTGATATCAAGGAGAATCCAGCCATGATGACAAAACCACTTCACATTGTTAAGTTTGAGCATTTGTTTGAACTTAGTTAATGTTTGTCATTGATTTAGCTCATTGGGGGGTTTGTTTGGAAGAGGTGGAGTGATATTTAAGTTGGAGATTTGTGTAATGTGACCCAAGTTCTATTGGATGTTGAAATTTTGGTTAAAATGGTCTTGAAGATATTAAAATATGGATCAGAGAGAAAATTTCAGCGCATTTTCCCTAGCAAGCCACTATCTAGCGCTAGGTTGCCAGCTCGAGCAGTGGATTGACAAATTATTTACCGAGAATTGGCATCCCAACATTGATCGTTGGCCGCGAGCTGGCGCTCGAGTGGTGTGTTTATTTGGCCCAAGCCCGTTTCGCTTTCTGACGCATTTTCTCTACTACAATTCATCTGCATCTCAAATTTTAGGGTTTATATATAAGCAACCATACCTTGTATTGAAATATAAAATTCATACATCTTGAAAGCCTTATATTTTTTTAATTAAGAGTATCGAGATCTTGATTTGTAAACATATTCATTATTGATTATAGTGAAATTTTCCTCATCTGTCTGTAATTTTTTCTCGTTTTGGATTTCCACGTAAAACCTTGATATTCTTTTTTGTTTTATTTATTTCATCTTGCGATTAATTCATAATGCTTTGTAACACTAAATCCTTCGTAGAAGAATGTCTCTTAATTTTATTGCGGCAAGCACAAAACTATCGAATGGGTGTAAGCTATATCTTTGCTTAGCATGCGGAAAACAATAAGACGTGAAGGAGAATGTAACTAGAGGTGGGTGAAACACATCCTATGGTCAGAACTTCACTTCTAAAAATTGAAGATGTATAAAAAATACACCAAGTAAAATGTAGGATAGACTATTTCTCGCAATAAGTTGTGCACTCAATTTGGAATTCAGTTTTATGATTTATTTGCAATGTTTTTTGGAAATAAAGTGCCCTATTCATTTTAGCACCTGGGATTTGATTCATTTCGCCTTAAACATTTGAATGACGAGAACTTGAGCTATAACTTTTTAGAACACACCACTTGTACAGTGTGATCGACCTTCCATGAAGATTTCTAATATCCGTCCGACTACTTTATGGTGCTTGTTGATCTTAAAAAATGCTACCAACGGATGTCGGATCCACTCGTGCATGCGCAAGTTAGATCTAACACGTAAAAGTAGATCAACGATCGAGATTACTCCGAAATTGGACGTGGAAGAAACTCAATGACACGAAACGTTTCCATTCGAGTTTCGACGATATATCGGGATACGATTGTACAATAATTACCAATCGCTAAGAACTCCGATTAAAGATTGTAAATCAATGTAAGAAAACCAAATAAGTTACTCAAAGTATTTAACGTTGCATTAACCCTTACTCGTTATATGATGGGAGTATTTATAGTGTTACAAATGAAATGGTGATCCTTAGATCAAATTACACGTAGCTTCATCTCCTAGGTTGAGGCATCAATTCCTAGCCATCAAATTGACTTTCCTAGCTTCTCAAGGTATTCAATGCTCTTACATTGACAAGACAAGATACAAACACACTTTTTACAAATGTTACATCAAACATTCATGTAAAGATCTTCATTATGAACAAATATTTGCACGTGGATCGTCACTAGCCAAAGGGCCTAGAATCCAGGAAAGCACCTTGGACGTACTGGGGTCTCGACTATCAACAAAGCCTTGGGTAATGGGCCTTGATTACGTAGAAGTAGAGATGGCAAACGAGTCGAATGGCTCGTAAAAAACGAGCCATGAGCAGCCGTGACGAGCGACTCGCCAATTTTTTTTTTAAAGGTCTAGGTAAAGTTTAAAAAAAAAAAAAAAATTTGACGAACTCACGAGCTCGAGCACAAGTAAAGAGTCGAGCTTCGACTCAGCTCGGCTCTTGAACCACGAGCTCGTGGGCCGAGCCGAGGCTTGGCTCGTTACAAACGAGCCCGAGCTCGGCTCGTGACGAGCACGAGCTATACGAGCCGAGCCGAGCGACATCACTACGTAGGAGGCTAGGCAATTCGGTCGGATCAAGTCCCATAGCTTAGTTACGAAGGCCACGTGACAATTCCTAATAACGAGTCATAATAGTGCTTTTCCTTTTTGCAGTCAGATATGTTATTCTATGATAGCAAGTTCCATGAATGGATGAATAAGATCGTAGATTGGCCCACCTAAATGAAATAGATAATTGAAACCTCCATTGTTTGAGGTGGAATTTCAAGTGGTGGAGGAGGTTTTATAGAGAGAGAGTTGAAAAGGGCCAGTATTCAAACAAAATTATTTGAAGAAAAACATAAACTAAAGCCAAACCACTCTACCGAGGATGATAGTTCAAACCCAACTACCCACTTGCTATTAGATTATTTATTAAACCAACTTTAGAAACATATTAGAATCGTGTTCACAGGAAGTGGTAAAAACTAACATGTACAAATTTCAGAGAAACCGTCCAAGAAAATATGAAAATCAAAATAGTGCACATACAAATGCCAAGAAGCCAAAATGAAATTCTGTCAGAAGGATTTTTGAATAGCAGTAGAAGCACAGAAAGGGAGGGGGGGGGGGACCTAAACAATTATGCAGTGAAATAGCAGCAACAAAGGTAGCTGAAGCAACTTGCCTAGCAATTAGAATGATTCATAATTAAGGAGAAGTCATCATTATAGATTTCATTGCAACTGGAACTTAAGCAATGAAAAGAACTTTCACACTTATTTCTTAGTGGCATCAGATGCAGCAATTTCTGCAAGCCAAAATATCAGCAAGTGGAAATTACAATAAGCAGCAAACTCATACACTACAAGCTCAAAGTATAGATAAAGATGCGAACAGCAAATAAACCAACTGATTTCAGAATATTCAGCCGTCAGCCATTTCATATTTTGGTGCAGTTGACTTAGCTTTACATTAAATTGATAAAATTTCATGGAGAAAATATTCTGAAACACCATTTGTTGTTTCACTGGAATTTAGATCATTACTTCTTGTTAGATAAGAGCCCAAAAAAAATGATTACACGGGAAAATTACTTTTTAATTGAAAATGAAAAAATCAAGGGAATTCTTATCTTCATCAGGATTCTAGACAAACAATTATGCATAGAGATCTCAATACCAGTTATATTACCTTGAAGCCCAAATCTGAGCTTACAAGGGATAGCGCTGTGGAGAAAAGTCCACCTATTGGGTTGTTTATTGCACCAGTCTAGGATGAGAATCAATCAGGGTAGAGGTGGCAAAATGGGCCGAGCAGCTCTCTAGCTCGTTGGCTTGGCCCAGCCCATGCACAAGTTGGATGCATTTTTAGAAGAGAAAGAACCGAGTTGAACTTACATTATTTTTCGCAAGAGCTGACACGTTTGGTCTTGTTTATAACCCACAAGCCAACTGATACATGTTCGTGGACAGGCACATTTTTTGCCTCATTTATGAACATGTTTTATTAATTTATTTTTTAAAAAAATAGCTTTCTTTTAGCTTATTTGGCAAATTTATATTAAGAAAAAAAGCCAAGCCATCTCGACTCACATTGGATCATGGGTCACTCAACTCGTGAGGCCCATATTTTAGGTAAGAGCTGAGCTCAGTTGTAAGGGCCAAGCCGGCCACTTACTCCTAAATTAGGGGGAGATGCAGAGTTGGTTGGGGTTTGCATTTTTTGTAGATGAAAACCAAAAAAAAATATTTTGGACTGATTTTCACATGGATAAAATTTGGATAGGGGGCATTTCACACCCCCTAGTTGGCTTAAGGCCAGAAGACCAAAAATCCCTTGCCTTAATGTTGACAGGCTATTGGATTAAAAAGGAAAATGTTTTGAAATCGTTTGACTTGGCCTAATAGGTCAATTTGGACCTAAACCAACAGTTAAGAAACATTGTCACAAATTCACAATGCAATGTCAAGTTTTGCTAGTTAGGCAGCCATCTAAAAAAAACAAAAACAAACTTAAATCAAAAAAATAATGGAAAAGTTCCACTTCCAAATGCTTACGCTCCCTGCTCAGAGCAGGGCAAACAAAAAAATACCGTTATCAAGCAGCAGAGTATATGAAAAACCACATAAGAGTAATATCCATCACAGAAATATTATCATCAAAGGGAATATTATTTTCAGATTGGGCGTACATGACATATAAAGGCTACTATTTCTAAATCAATGCAAAATTTATAATGCAAAATCACATAATAAATATTTCCATTCAAAACCCATGCATCCGCAGAATAGTCAAAGACAAATAGAAGTCAGAATATCAACCCAAAATACTGATAGAATTGACAAGAATAATTCAGTAACAAGAGTAACTGTGAACTGAACTAAAATAAAATAAGTTTACGACCCTCATCAAGTCAATCAAACAGAAACTCATAATTAAAAAGCCTAGATAATTATAATTGTTCACATTAAATGATCTAGACAGAAAAAGTAAATTCAATAGACAATAAATCCTTTCCTCAATCTCCACCAGCCTTGTTGTAAACATAGGTGAGGCCACACTTACCGCAGTAGTGCCTGTCAAAATGGTTAGCCATGAAGGTTCCCGCACCACACTCAGCATTGGGGCATTCCTTGCGGAGCCTTTGGACCTTTCCTGAATCATCAACCTTGTAGAACTGTAGAACAGCGAGCTTGACCTTCTTATGCTTGTGCTTGATCTTCTTCGGCTTGGTGTAGGTCTTCTTCTTGCGCTTCTTGGCACCACCACGGAGGCGGAGAACGAGGTGGAGAGTGGACTCCTTCTGGATGTTGTAGTCTGCGAGGGTGCGACCGTCCTCCAGCTGTTTTCCGGCGAATATAAGACGCTGCTGGTCCGGCGGGATGCCTTCCTTATCCTGGATCTTGGCCTTCACATTGTCGATTGTGTCGGAGGATTCAACCTCCAAGGTTATGGTCTTCCCCGTTAGAGTTTTCACGAAGATCTGCATCTTCGCAGTAGAGAAAAATCAAGCTAGTGTTTTTTGGTTGCTCTCTATTTTTTCGTTCTCACGGCGGAGTTGATATGAGAGGAATTTTGTCTCTAATTAATATATTAGGGTTTCGTGACAAACTGTGCGGGATAATGGGCCGTCTTTGACTAAGATGGTAAGATGGGCTGATTTAAAATGATTGACTTACAAAAATATCCTCAAAATTAAATGTCTTTTAAAAATCATATAAAAAATATTTTATAAAGCTGTGTCACTTTTTAAAATTAAGTATGTTACTTTTACATATCACTTTTATTAAAAATTAATGTTTGTCACTCAAAAAAAGTAATAAAAATTTAAAAGAAGTAACAAAGAATAAAAAAAGTTACATAAATTCAAAAAAAAAAGTGACACACACATAAAAAAGTGACAAAAACTTTAAAAAAATGACAAACGCTCAAAAATGTGATAAGAAAAGTAACACGATCAAAAAAAGTGATAAGAAAAAATTGCTCAAAAAAAGTGATAAGAAAAAAATGACAAATTCTTAAAAAAAAGTGATAAGAAAAGAACATAATCTACCGACTAAATGCAAAACATCACTTTGAGTGTTGCTTTTGTATCATGTCACTTTATTAAAAAATTACTTTTGTCCCTCAAAAAAGTGACTGGCAATAAAAAAACGACAAGTAATAAAAAGAGTAATAGAAATTTTAAAACAAGTGCAAGAAATTTAAAAAAATTGACAAACATCAAAAACAAAAAACAAAAAAAAGAAGTGACAAAAATATTTAACATTAATCAAATAGATCTTGAGGATTGTTAATTTTCTTCTATATACTATCTCTTTGTAAATATGCTACATTTAATTAAATATAGAAAATAATTTCATTTTAAGAACACGACATCCTATAAATTTCAGTGACAAAATTCAAAAAAGTGATAAGAATTAAAAAAGTGACAAAAATTTAAAAAGTGATAAAAATTAAAAAAAGTGACAAAAACTTAAAAAAGTGACAAATAATATTTAACGGCAATCTAAATATCATTAACTTGTATGTCTCATTAAAATTTAAAAATAGACCCAAGAAATGGTTGATTTTATTCTGCATATTGTCTCATGTTTCAATTCTATTAACTAGCATATAGAATTGAATTCGAAAGCAAATCAAAAAATTAATAAAATTTCAAAAAAGTGACAAAAATTCAAAAAAAGTAACATAAACTATAAAAATGACAAATAATATTTAACAACAATTATATTTATNGAATTCGAAAGCAAATCAAAAAATTAATAAAATTTCAAAAAAGGGACAAAAATTCAAAAAAAGTAACATAAACTATAAAAATGACAAATAATATTTAACAACAATTATATTTATCACCATAAAATGAGTTTGGACTTCCATCTATTCAAATATATTCTCTGCTAAATTATAGCTATAAAAGTTATATCAGCACAAGAAATTAAAAATTCAGCGCCTTGTAGATTTACCACTATTCATTAAAACATTCCAACAGCAACATTTTCATTTGGATAAGAGTTTGACATTTACGGTTCAGTTTTGACATTTGAAAGACAAAAATCCATATTTGATAGTTGTGTGGTAATTTGGATTTCTTATGGTTTCTGAAAGCAACGCCTTCTTACACAATATTATTTAGATAACACGCAAAAACAGTAACAAAAAAAAAAAAAAAAAACACTAACTGTGAAGCATTCAAAAGTGAAATTGAAATTAAAGTCATCCACAAATTTACAAGGAAATAGAGCTTAACCCCATGTTTGTAAGCCTATGAAGAAAGTTTTCTTCATTGAAGATCCTTGAACTGAATTACTCTTCTTCTTTATCGCGGTCGATTCAATTTACTACAATCTCTTTCTTCACCAATGCATTCGAGATCTATAATGGTGTTGGCACTGTTAAATGATGGAGTAGTGTGGATCACAAAGTATTTAATAGTGATGATGAATAGAAAACTCTTTTTTTTTTTTCCAGAGATGAGTAGATTGGAGCACATTTTGAGTTAGGGCTTGGTTGGTGCTGTAAATGATTTCTTTTCAATAGTTTTCACGTAGAAATTATGGTTAATTCGAATGTTAATGAATAAATTAGTAATTTAGGGTATTAATCAATTCCCTTGGTTTTGGGCCATACATAGCCTCATTCCCTCATTTAAAATTGGGGGTAATTAGACTTACCATCCAAACTTAATCAATTAGAATAATATCCTGAAACCAATTAAAAGTTTTATTCCCGTAATTAATACACTCAAACTTAATCACCTACATGTCCTAAATCATCTTCCCAAACCTACGCCATGGCCGAAGGAAAGTAAAACCCCCGACTGTGAACCCCAAAATCCTCGCTAGTGCCTACATCTAAATCATCATCCCTAAGATCGGCACCAAATTCTAGTCAATTTCAAGTTCAACTAGGTATTTTTTCCCTTTTGATTTTATTTGTTTTATGTTTATTTATTTAAATGTGTTTAAATGCAATCTTTGTTTTCCTTATGAATGAGATTTTATGCTAGTTTATTTAGTTATATTGGAAAATATTTAATAATTTTTGAAGTAAAATGATATTTTTTGGGTCTTTTCAATTGAGTGAATGAGATTTTATGCTAGTTTATTTAGTTATATTGGAAAATATTTAATAATTTTTGAAGTAAAATGATATTTTTTGGGTCTTTTCAATTGAGAAAATGAACGTATACATGAAAAATGGTTTGAAAAAAGACAAGGAAAAGCTATTCTTCTAGGGTTTTAGTGGTTGGTGTCCCTATTGGTAGTTTGTTTTCCAAATGAATTAATTTGATTGTGTCAATAATGGGTTTATATAACTATGATTTTCAATTTATTGTGGGTAATCTTTGATTGACACTTGAATCTTTATTTTAGTTGCAACTTGCACATAGGTATGCTCTTAATATAGAATCACTGTTGTTCTTGTTGGAGATTATTGGGACGTATACTTAAAAGATGAAGTAATATGGTTTGAAAAGATTGTTTGCAATGAAAGTTCTTTAGAATTTTATGTATTTTTTATCGTACTTTGTGGATAATTCATATTGAAATTAGAAATTTCATTATACTCAATGGATACAAAAAATATTTTAATCTTGCTCTCTCTCATTGCCTTCCTCTTTTAGTGGTGTGAGGAAGAACCTATGTACAAGAAGAGGTTGCAGGAAGAAAACATGTTTTTAGGGTTGGTATTTGATGGGTTTTGTGCTATGTGATTATATGTAATGAACATTTGCTCAGCACTGTGGATGTCACCTCTCTTAGCATATTGGTCCATAACTGCCATATACAAACTAAACATTGGTTTGCCCATTTTCTTCTCAGTAGCCTTTTGCAATATGGAGTTTGCTTTTTCCACTTCTTCGACATCAATGTAAAGCTACACAAGTGCATCCCAAGTGAGTGTTCAGATGACACAACCACTCTTAGCCATTCCCTTTATGAGGTGCTTTCCTTTGGCCAACATTTTGTGCATAAACTTTTAATAGAATCAAGGATCTTTTTCATCTCATTGTGTATTGTATTGCTTTAATGTTTGTACATATTTATGTACTTGGTGTACACTTGCATGTATGGGATGTATAAAATGTCCATGCATGTGAATTCTTGATATTAAAATCTTGGTATTGAGTTGAATATGGAATCTTTTTCATTGGGGATGCAGCTCTAGAGTTTGACATTGACGTATCTTAATGGTTCATTGATATAGGAGAATCAAGAAGTTTGACCCTAGAAAAAAAAATGTCACTTTTTAAAAATTTTATCACTTCCAACTTATTGGTAGTTATGTTCCTAAAAATGAAGTTATGTTTCATTTTTAGTTAATAGAAGTGAAGCTTAATTACAAATAGACAACATACAATAGAAAATCAACCATCCCTTGGATCTCTTCTAAAGTTTTGATTGATATTAAATATTATTTCACTTTTTGGAGTATTTGTCGTGCTTTGGAGTGTTTGTCAGCTTTTTGAGTTTTTATGACTTTTAAAATTTTGTTACTTTATTGCATTGATTCCAAGGTTTTGATCGGTATTTTGTCACTTTTTTTTAGTGTTGTCACATTTTTGAATTTTTATCATTTTTAAAAATTTCTGTCACTTTATTGAATTGATTCCAAATTTTTGATTGGTGTTTTGTCACTTTTTTTAATTTGTGTCACGTTATTAAATTGATTATAAGGTTTTGATTTTTTTTTTTGCCACTTTTTGAATGTTCATAACTTTTTTGAAATTTTTGTGCTTTTTTTATAATGTTTATCACTTTTTTCCTATCACTTTCTTAAAATTTGTCACTTTTTTAGTAACAAACATAATTTTTTAATAAAAGCGACTGTATGTCATTTTTTAATAAAAAAGTAATGCTTAACATCAAAAAGCGACATCGTGTCACTTTTTAAATACTTTTCATAGGATTTTTCAAAAGGCCCCTAATTTTAGGGGTGTTGTTGTAAGTTGCCATTTAAAATTTTATATGTTGGGTAGGGTTAAAATGGTGGGCACATTTATGAAAAACCAAATTAGGTTTCTATTTTCAATTGGTGTTCTTACATAAATACCCTTACTTTTGGGGTTATTTTGAAAAATTATGAACATATTTTTTATGCTCAAACCTAAATGAACATCAGCAAAAAGAAAAAATAAATAATAAAAGAATCAACACTTCCAAGCTCAAGAAATCAAGGAAAATCGAAGGGAAAAAAAGGAAATGTTGCACAAATCAAACACAAACAAGATCAATGATAGCTTTAACCACCTCTTTTTCAAAGTTTTCTTCCCCAAATCTGCAAATAAACAACCAAAATTTACAGATTTTTATGTTTTGGATTTTTTTTTTGTTCAATTAGTTCCCAAAATATGTAATTTTAAGATCGTTTGATGCAGTTGTTGCATAGATTGTGAAAGCAACAGCCGTAATGAGTATTTTCGAGTTGAATAAACTTCCACTTGAAAATCATAATCATCTTAATGCATCATCCCTGTCAATTTTGTGATTAGGTTTAGTTTTAAACCTTATAATGTAAATAATTGGTATTTATGAAGTTTCGTTTCTGATGGTTTTGATATTTTGATTGGAAAAATAGTTCAAAAATAATATTGTTAATCTTGAGAGAAAATATATTGAATATTATATGAAAAATTAACTTTGAATCAATGCAAATTATACGTACAATGTGTTTGTAAAAATGAGAATGCAAAAAAGTAAAATTCTCTATAACTTTTATTTGAAAAGGTTGAAGTAGACCTTAATCAAATTCCTTTGGAGCGCGCGCGCACACACACACACACAAACATATAT
>CAIGRN010025742.1:0-76384 GCA_903798345.1 Fraxinus anomala
TAAACCTAAAAAGGAAGGGGGAAAAAAAAAAAAAAAAAAAAAAAAAAAAAAAATTCGGTTCCTTACAGAAAAGTTGTCGTCATACAAAAAAATCTGTATTACGTGGATTGTTCCTTGATTTATTATTGAGCCATTGTTATATTTTCATGATCGTTCTATGGAATTCTGATTTGTTCAGGACATCATATAGATCCATACCATGTAAATATTGGCAAAGCAAATTTCTTTCATGAATTAAGATTCTAAGTGACCATTTTCTGTCTTGATTTTGACAGATAATGTGAGTTTAGGTAAATATTGTTGGAAAGATGTAGGAGATCCATGTAGGAGATCCACCAAAGGGAAATGGAGATGAAAGTAAAAAACAAAAAACTAGATAATGGAGATAACAAAAAGAAGATCAAAGAAGAGACGAAAATAAGGTCCAAACACGAAAATGTTGTTCTCAAATTATATTTGCCCCCTCTCAATTGAAATTGATGCTTAAAAGGATTATGGCAATGATTTGCAAGATTAATCAAGCCTTGTAAATGATTTAATACTTAAACACTAGTGAATATCCTTCAAAAATTGAGGAACACAAATGGAAATTTTGAATATGAAAGAAGGGATATTTGATTTCAAAGATGTGTAGAATAAAATATGTTTCTAAGATTGATAATCATCATCTAACCTTTGAACATTGATCACCTATATATATGTATCAATAGTCTTCCACGAAATGGTGCTAATCCTTGCAACGGTCTATGCGATCGCAAGCTTCCTTGGCCTATGCGGAAGCTTGCTGCGGAAGCTTGCGATCGCATAGGCCAAAATAAAGGCCTATGGTTGATTTTCATTCCACGTTATTCTACAAATTATTTTTTTATCAAAATTGAACAATATTTTAATAAATACTACTTACAAGGCATCCTTACAGGGAAGGAAAATGAAAATGACTTTCAAACCATGTAAATATTTTCAGACCAATGAGGTAATGGTATCTAACATCGGGACTAATTAGCACTAGTCTAGGTGCGGTGAAAGTTAACATTTTGATTCATTGACCATTAAAGATGAACCCCCACTACTATCTAGATTGGTGCTAAATTATGAGAATATATCAAGTTTCTTAGGTTTCATCGACGAAATTCCTCAGCTTTGGGAAGAAATTATTTTGATAAAAAAGTTTTTTAGAAAAAATTATGTCGAGTCAAGTTAATGCCAAAAACATACATACAAAAATGCCAATACCAACATGGGGAAAAAAAAATAGAATCACTGTGGTTTATGTGGTTCGGATATGAGGATTAGGATTGATTAAGGAATGATAAAAACGTGCCCGACTATTTAGGCCCTGGTAGTATGGCCCATTAATAGCCTGACTCGTCGCAGGCCATGCCATAGGCTAGCCCGCCGTGAGAGTCAGGCTGTCCTGGGCTCGACTATAGTGGACCTTTGCTTGTCAGAGATTTGCTTGATGCCCTATTCTAAAAAATAAAAGGAAAAATTTCATAACTAAGAGGTTAGGTTTCACAAATTTTAAATTTAAGAAATAAGGTTTAAAAATTCAAATTTCAGATTTTTTTAAGGTTTAAAATTTAAAATATTAGATTTTTTTTTTAAATTTTATTTATAAATAAATAAATTAAACATATATTTTATTAATTAAACATATTAAAGTCACAATTCTATATAATTTCGTTACAAATTCTATATAATTGGTCACAAATCACAAATTTCACATGTCACAAATTATTTTACGATCACAATTCAAAAATTTTATAGGTCACAATTTGTTTATCGATCACAAATAAAAAATTGAAACGTCACAAATTATTTTATGATCACAATTCAAAATATTTATGTCACAATTTGTTCATCGGTTACAAATCAAAAATTTTATAAGTCACAAATTATTTTACGATCACAAATCAGAAATTTTATAAGTCACAATTTGTTCATCGATCATAAATAAAAAAAATTTTACGTCACAACTTATTCATCGATCACAAATCACAAATACTATAAGTCACAACTTAATTTAGTAGATAATTACAAATTGTTAAATTATCGATCACAAGTTAACAATTTTTTAGGTCACGCATTATTTTTTGATCACATATTGTTTATTAGTCACAAACTAATGAATTTAATGGTCACAAACTATCATCTAAAAATACCGACATCACCATGACCACCACTACCCACCCACAACCATCGCACCACTACAACTAATACTACCACCTCCTCCACCACCAACCACCATCGAACTACCCACAATCGTCGCACCACCAACTACCTCCACCACCAATGTCATCACCACAACCACCGTCATCATTGCCATCGCCACCAATAACCACCTGCATGACTATCATCCTACCACCACCACAACCACCGCCACACCACTATAACCACAGCCGCATCCGATCCACAACCATATCAATCAACATCACCATCTCACCATCACAACACCACCACCTTGCCGTCGTCACCACCATCTCACAATCTGAAATAGAAACAAAAACAAAACAACCCCAAAACCACGACCAACCCAACCCAACCACCAACACCACATCATCGACACCAATACCAGATTTCTCCACTCTAGCAAAGAAGACGCCTTGACACAGCGGCTCCGGCTAAGCAAATCAAATCGGAGGAGAACGAAATCCCTAAAATACCACAAACTCCCTCCCCAAATTTCTCTTCTGTCGACGAACAAAATGCCCCAAATCCTTCCCCATATTTTTCTGCTACGGTGGCGGTGCACTGCCGGACAATGCTGCTGCGAGTTCAAGCAGTCTCGCCACTGCCTTCGACACCGCTATAAACGGCAGAGCTCACAACGTTGCGCAGAACATCACACAAGCTTAAGAGTTGCTCCCTCCGTCTCGTGAAGTCTGAGCTGCCGGCGGAGAGAGAGGAGAGTGGAGAAGAGAGAGTGACAGTGAGAAGAGAGAAAGAGGAGAAAAATTGAATGAAATTGATTAGGGTTTGGGATGAAAATTGTACAACTAATATTTAATATTTAAAATAAAATATCTGATTTTTATAAAGTAAAACAATTAATCTGATTTTTGTAATTGAATTTTTAAAATTCTGATTTTGTGTAATTTTCACAAAATAAAATAAGAGAAAATTTCAAGTCTAAGAGAATAAGTATAGTCCATTTCAAAACTAAAAAACATGATTTAAAACTTCAAAAACAAGATACTAAGTAAATTTTATTTATGAAAAAATTAATTAAAATATATTTTATTAATTAAATATATTAAAATCACAATTCTATACTATTTGATCACAAATTATTTATCGGTTACAGATCAAAAAATTTATAGGTTACAAATTATTTCACGATACGAACCAAAAATTTTATAGATCACAATTTATTTATCGATTACATATTATTTATTGGTAAAAAATATCCAATTTATCGATCACAATCTCAAATATTTGATCACAATTAATCAAATAATTGGTCACAAATACTCTTCATACCCCTCCCCGACAACCACCATCACCACCACGTCGCCAGCACCACCACTTCAACTCACCGCATCGCACCACCATAGCAATTGCAAAATCACCACCACACACACCGCATCGCTAAATGCACCACTATTGCACCACAGTACCACCACTACACCGTTATCTGAACTCGTGCAAAACCACAATCGTCGCCGCTTGCTTGCGCATCAGCGATCGCAAATCACCCCTAAACCACATAATAAAAATAAAGCTCCATCTCATAACTAAACCACTATCAACCCCAAACCACAAAAAAAAACACCCAAAAGAAGTGCACATCGGTGAGCGTTGTTGCATGAAACAGATGAATCTACGTCGGAGCCACCTCTTTTCCCAATATTCGCACCACCACAAGAGCCATCGCAAGTCTTTCTCTCACTACCAGCCAAATCTATGCCAGAGCTACCACTTCTTCCTATATTGACACCAATGAGCGCGAGGGGCTGCACAACGTCGTGGCTTTGTAGCGACGATCTGTGTGCAGCACTCATTGTGCCTTTTGCTCTGCACGACGCGATTGCAAGCGATGGGTATGGTGGCATTGCATTGTTGCAGTGAGTGGGTATGGTGCCGTGCAATTGTGGTGGGTGGGTATGGTGGATTATTATGATTTAGAGGGTGTTTGGTGGGGATTAAAATTAGATTTTTAGTGGATTGTGATGGAAGTTTTTGAAATATGTGGTTGAAAAGATGTGAGACTCAAGAAATATGTGATTAATATTGATTGTTTGACTTTGACTTAGATTAAAATCAGATTTTAATTCGATTCAAACATGCCCTTATTATGGTGAATATGGTGGTTGCTGTGGGTATTGTGGATTTATTAGATTATTAGGGTTTGAGATTTAATTATTAGACTATTTATTTTTTTAAATTTAAAAATTATTATAATTTGATTTTTGATAGAAATTAGTTATAGCCCCTGTTTGAGCCACATTAATTTTTTTATTCTCATTCTTCTACTAATTTTTAACCACACATTATTCAATAAAATAATATTTTTCATTACATCAATAATTTTTTTTTAATCACATATTTTCCATTAATCTACTATCCAAAATACATTCTTTCAAAATAATGTAGCTCAAAAAAACCCATAATTTGATTTTTGAAAGTGAAATTTGAAAAGTAAGGTGGTGTAATTTCCACATAAAAATAACAGCAGAAAAGAATTGAAAAAGTTGGCATATTGTGCCAAACCCATTATTTCTAGACATGACCAGCAACCGATATGACTAGAAAATTTACGAGTGCCAGACCACTCTAAAACCAGCTTCTATTGGCCCGACATGACTCGGTTTACATTTTTGGATAGATTTCGATGTGGAATAAGTTAAAATTTGGGATTTTATTTTAAAATGTCAAATTTATTATAAGGAGCAGTCCAAATCCTTTATAAATTGATCCGTATTTTCATTTTTATTAGATGTGAGATTTTATATAGACCTAATCATGATCAATTAAATGATAGATGCCTATGAATGCAATGGAGGAGATATAACACCAAAGTCTACCTTAAGTTAAATGTATCAGAACTCAGAATGTTTTTTATTGTCGTATTTCATTTTTAGCTGGGTTTGCAGCCAGCACGCACTACTGACAATGAGAAATTGTTGTTGGGGTTGGTGAGAGGATGATTCTAAATTCTTATAGCATAAAAAGATAGAACAAAGTTTGCACGCGCAGTTGAATTCGATCCTCAGCTTGCCACATAAGCCTGCAATTGAACTCTTGATTTCTTAGTGCAGCAATACAAAAATTGGAGCCTCCATTTGTGCTTTCCCCATTACAAGGTTTAATTGATTTTCGAGTCAGCTCCGACTCCTTTTAAGCTCCACGATCAGTATAAAAACCCAATGGAGTGTGTGTGTGTGTGTGTGCATCTTAAGTGGAGAAATCAACACTAAAAATGGAAATGAAGAAGTTGTTTTACGTTGTTGGAGTCCTCGCTGTTCTAGCAATTGCTAGCTTCAATGAAGCATTCGGAGCTGGTGAATGCGGGAAAGCAAACCCCAACATGGAAGCTTGGAAACTTATTCCATGCGCATCTGCAGCACAGGACGCGAATGCTCCTGTTTCCAGCAAATGCTGCGCTCAGGTGAAGACATTGGGACAGAACCCCAAATGCCTTTGTGCTGTTATGCTCTCTGATACTGCTAAAAGTTCGGGTGTCGACCCAAATATTGCCATAACAATTCCCAAACGATGCAACCTTGCTGATCGCCCTGTGGGTTATAAGTGTGGGCGTGAGTCATTTATGCCACGTTTAGTCCATTTTACTGTCTAGTTGCGCTTACTGAACATGTCTTTATTTTCTTTGTTTCATTGTTTGACAAATTTTTTTTCCTTTCAAATTGTTCACAATTGGATTTTTTTTTTTTTGCAGCTTACACACTTCCCTGAAGGCCAGAGGACCAAAGATTTCTATCCACGTACCGTGCCGTTGTCTTATATGTCATCTATGTAATAATGTGAATTTAATGTTTGATCCAGTATTCTAATAATCAGTGAACACCGTGTTCTGCTTTTCGTATTTGAAATTGGATATTATGCTTGCCATTCTCACCCTGGCAGGGAATCACTGTTAATCAATTTTAGTGTCTACGAGAATGTTGATTGCTGTTGAGATTGATACAACTTGTTGTGAAATCAAACATCGGATTGAAATGTTGAAGTTATATAGCATAATATGAAATATTTGATCAAGAACAAAAAAATAAATAAGACAAAAATATGGCAGAGGAATTAAGAATTTTATTGACAAAGAATAATGGAGAAAGAAAATTACAATGATCCCAAAAGTTAGTAATCATATATTTCATACTATTTAAATTGTAAAGAAGAGCCTAGTATTTATAGGCAACTATGTAGGGGACGTCTAAAACCCTAATAGGTAAGTTGTAGTTAAAGTGGAATGCCAAAAACGAGTTAAAACGCGAAAACGGGCTTGGGCCGGTAACACTGTTGCTCGAGCTACAGTCGGGCGACAGCCCCGTCACTCGAGCGATAGGGTAGCAAGATTCGGGCGACAGAGCCTCGAGTGAAAACTTGGAAATGTTGCTCGAGCAGCCAGCTAGAGGTAGGCTAGCGAAAAAGCGACGACTTTTCTTCCTGGTCCATAATTTAACCTATTCAAGTCTAATACAAATTTCAATTCCCAATGGGCTTCCAAAATAGAACTTCAACTTGACATATGACTCTAATAGCATTATTCTTCATGACGTACACTTCAATTATAATTCTTCAACTATTTCAACAACTTCAACAAAGGTGACACCCAAATTCCAACAATTGCATCGAGCATTTCATGACACTCAATTTGACGAACATATGTGACTGTCATGAAATGTTTCTACAACTGTTTTTGGCTGTCGTGAAAAATTCTAAATTCATGTAACAAACTAGCACATCAAACTCGTCAGGAAAGACAAAACTAGGGTAACAAACATGCACCAAGAGTACATTTGGCATGTAGTACTGAAGAGATCTGGACAGAAATGTTGATACGCTGTAGCCTATGATCCATCTTTAGAGAGAGGTCTTGGGATTTCAGTTTTTTCGTAAATGATGATCATTTCATGTAATAAACTTGCCAAAACAGAAACCAGACAAACAAAATGGTAAAAAGGGATGTAAAATATTGCAATGTTCACTGTCCCAAGGTTAGGATCTACTCTGTAATCTTCTCGTATTCCTCGTTGCAAAGGTTAAATATATTAGTCTTATAATCCTGTAAAATTAGCAAAGAAATTGGAAAGTTAACAACTCAACCAAAAATGTTACAGCAAGACAGAAGAAAAAGTCATCATTAAGAGTTACCTGCAAGCAGAATTTGCAAAAGTAAAGGGAAGAACTTAGTAATATAGAGATCCTGCAGACATAAATTAGAATAAGAATTTGCATCCCCTCACAAATTAGCATAAGAAGATGTTTGCATTAACAATCTTACCCTGCCACCAATTTCCTCTGGAGGCGATGTGAGAGCCGTTTTCATTTGAATCTAATTTTTCTCCATCTTTCTTGAACTGATGAACCAGAGAAAAAGATAAGCTATCTCTATAATCTAACTTACATGCTCAATTTACACAATATATACTTACAATGTTCTTCTGGCTTGTTGGAGAATAAACTTCTTGGCTGCCATAGTATATGGAAGAGTTAAAGCAACATGGTTCAATATTTGTTCCATTCTCCTCAACTGAATTCCTGTCTTTCTTGAATTCTCCCATGGCCATATAATCTGAGGAAAAAGAAGTAATAACAAAACCTTAAAAAGATCAGTACTTTATAAGTTAGAATTACCTAAAGAACATGTATCCTCATCAAGTCTAAAAACGACAACCTGAAGTTCCCTGTTCACTTTCCAAATCTTTCTTTCCTGATGAACTTATAATATCGGAATGAGAGGAGTTTTTCCCATATACCTAAAGATAGGAAACCAAAAAAATTACTTCAAATCGAATGAGCTATGAATCTCACATAATCATTGATTAAGTTTATTGAAAAATAACGCCAACTTAGGAAAACATGTAAGATAAAACATGATATAATGGTAATACATAACACAAGTTCCAAAAGGGTTGATTCGAAATTGTCATAAAGCAGCAACTGTGGAATAATATGCACAGAAAGTCGCCATTTTGACTTTTGAGAGTCTTTATTCCAGCTTTGTTTCATCAGTTATTCCCCTTGTACAGGGCTGGCTACACTTGATTAGCAACTTTTTTTTTTTTTTTGGTCAACTGTCCATGAAAAATGGATAAGTGTCCTGGCAAAATCCCCTGAACATATTGCAGGGTTTTTGTTTCATAAGTAGGCTTATCCACAATTTAGGCCAGACTTTAGGTCAAAGCTAACCATTTATTAGTAGGAAACTATACGTTACGAGTTCCAATAGATTAGAGGAACAAATATACACGATGTGTTTTGAGTTTTCAACGTTCACTTACTGACATCTAGTCAACTATTAAAGAAAGTATGCAACAAATTAAGAAAGAATAAAAGAATCATACCGCGGGAGGAGGTGGCCCAAAAATAGACCCAAAGAGGGTAGTGGATGAGGATGAAGATTTTGAAGAGATTCCGGGACCAAAGAGATCATCCATAGTAATGGACGAAGATGAACCACTTGCTTGCTTTGCCTTCTCCATATTATGCTTTCTTTATCAACCAACGAATAAAACTACCTTTGATTATATTTAGATAGCTTTTCCTTAACCGACACACAACCCTAAATCTTGAAATAGAAAGAGACTAGGAGAGGATTCTGATAAAACACAAAGTGAATAAGAGAGGTGGAGTACGTGAAGTTGTCAGTGTGCAGAGAAATGAAATGGTCACTGCTATTTATAGGTCGAGCAACCAATCAAAATTATGTTCGTCCATGTCCAATGTCCTGTCCCTCGGGTAAAACCTCCTCCAATTCACAATTTTCAACCTCCAATTGGTCATCTTTCAAGCTAGTATACTTTGTAACGACGTTGTGATTTGTTGTCACGTAGCATAAAATATATATGTTTTATATCATATTATTTTAAAAAATCTATTATTAAAGCGAAGACTCGGTGTATTAGTCTATTATGATGAGACTTGAATAATACTAGGTTAACTATTTCATTTTTAAAGTTTAAACAGTAAAAAAGACCTGTGTTGTGACATATAATACATATAGAAAATATTTATTTACATAGAGAGAGTGGAACTTAGCCCATGTTTGATTCTCGTTATTTCAAAACTTTTTTTTTTTTGAAATTTATTTTCAACTACATATTCTTACAATAAAATATTTTACACGTAAATCCAAATTTTTTTATATTTTTTAATCACACATTCTCTAAAAATTTATTGTCACGTAGTTTATTTTGATAAAATAATGGGCATCAACCATGGACTTATCCAGTTATCTAGAATGATCTTCTTGTGGGTCTCTCTCTCTCTCTCTCTCTCTCTCTCTCTCACACACACACACACACACTGGCAGGCACAATTTGCTTTATTCGGATAAGCACATAATATTTTTTTTGTTAAAACTTCGAACAGTTGGAACAAAAAATGCTTAAATGTTCCATGGTTCCACGTAGTTAGTTACAATTCCAACCATTTTAAAGCACACAATACGTTCTTTTATTCAGTATTTTATTATGAATAATACTATCTGATTAGCACATATCTATGTGACAGTATAACTCACTTCTTACAATTGATTTCTTTGTTATGAGAACAACAATTGTATGTAATTTCTTTGTTATTAATAAACTTCAGTTTGACAAATTTACAAATGATTTATAAGGATGAATAATAATGGATTTCACAAAATTTGTGGATATTAATGAGTAGTAATTAAAGATGTTTAACTACTGAATTTAGTCCATATTTGACAATCATTATTTCAAAACTCTTTATTCTACGTACTCATTTTCAATTTTACATTCATACAATAAGATATTATGCTCGTAAACTCAAAATTTTTCATACTTTTCAACCACGCATTCTTTAAAAATTCACTATTCAAATTTTTTTTTTTTTTGCCAAACAATGACTATCAAATAAGAACATATACCAAGTCATCAACATAAACTTAAAAATAAACAATTAGAGTCACGACACAGAAAGTGAATAAAGAAGTATATGATTTTGAATAAACCCAAGCAAGAAAATAAATTTTTTGAGTTCCTAAAATTATGCACTGGGCTCTACATATTTTAATCCTTCGAGAGATCAGCGAAGACAATCGAATTTCATTAATGAAGCTCTTCAAAGAGATGATCATGAAGAAAGGTACTGTTGGCATCAAGATGATGAATCAACCAATTGAAAGAGTACGTAAGGGTCACTATTTGACTTTTTAAAATAGGTTTAACTTTTTTAAAAAATGACTTTTAAATAGTCGAATAGACAATATTTGTAATTAATTGGACCAACGCCGAAATAGATAAGTTGGAGACTAAGCTGCAGAAAAAAATGTTATGGGATGACATTGTAGCAGCATAAATTGGTTGGGGATTTATGCGAGCAAATATGAATTTCAGGGAATTGAATTGAATTCTCTAGGATTGTTTTCCTGGGAATTGTCAATTAATTGTGTTTGATTAATATAATTTTTCATATGGAAAATATTGAAATTTTGGATTTTTTGGTGTTCGTTTGTCTTTGTTTTCTTGGGAAACTGTTCATTAAAGGGATAAAATTTGTTACAATTGGGGATAAAATTTATTTCCATTGTCCAAAAAAACCAGTAAAATTTTCCCAATCAAACGTGACTTTTGGTTATTCCATGGAATTTCATTTTCAAGTAATGGAAAAATTGCCAAATCATAATGAAATCATATGAAGTTCCGCAATTGATAAACTCTCTTATTTTCACAATGAGCCGTGCATGCCCCTATCCAAAATTAGGTTAAGAGACCAACAACATTGTAAGCGTTAATATATCCATCGATCGATAGTGAGTAAGTTCAGACCTTGTTATAGGCATTAAGACCATCTTAAAAAAAATATATAAATTAAGTTGACGTCTTTTCTTTTTCTCTCGATAAATTAATTAGAGTTGAGACCATCTTGTAACTTATTCATAATGTTGACATCGACAATATTGTTGGCTACACATCGTGCCCATGTTTTGTGAAAATTAAAATCAAGATTTTAATTCAAATCAAAGTAAATAATTAATTTTAACCATAATTTCATCAATTTCTATTAAAATCTACTAAAAAACTGATTTTAATCCTCACACCGAATAGTGTCTATGTTTATTTATTAATAGAATTCTTAACAAAGAATAATTTTTTATAATAATTCATTTAATTATTAAAATATTCCTTTCAAAATATTATTAAATCACACATACTATCGTGTAGCAACTTAAGGTCACAATTTTATCATTACAAAGTTATCATAAAGCATAATTAAATACATGTAAAGAGTTGAGAAGCATAGCTGCCTTGTTTATATGTAACCTCCATCTTCATGCACTTATTAAGATCAAGTAATCAACTGAATTCACACAAATATTTAATGATGTTTCCATGGCAGACATTTGATCTTAGAGCAAGTCCCCTCCCATGAGCTTCTGCACTGATCACCTCGTCCATGGTCGTGGTCGCAACAAGTGCAAACCAATCCTAGGGTCGAAAACATCTTCGAATAATCTAGAAAAATACATACGAAAAGATTAGTACGAGACAAATAATCGAGAATATAATATAATACATTCGACTTGGGGGCATAAACCCATGCTCGTTTGCACTTTAAGATCTAGGGAGTGGGGCTCGAGTTGGCTTAATTCTTACTTGGCTGATTTTTCATGGTAAATACTGCTTGAGGGCTTCCTTTCTTATCCCAAGGCATGGCGATGATAATCAGAAGAAATACTAAGAGCTTAGTATGCCTACACATTTATGTTTTTCAATACTCAAAAATATATAATTGGAAAGACAGAGAAGATCGAGTGGTGAATTTATACTAGCACATTATGACAAACTGGAAATGTTGAATACTAATTAAATAAATAATCGCGTTTTTTCAACAGCGGTCACAGTAAAAGTACAATGGAAAAACGCTGGAAGAAAGATGTACACAGTTTGAAAAATAAATCTGAATTCACTCACAATTTTTCCTCTCTTACAATTTTTTATTGGTTCAAACTCAATGTACGTGTTGGGTCTTAATCATGCATATTTAGTGAGATCCATCAGCTTGAAAAAAGGTATAACGTTAATTACGGGGCAACGTGGGGAAGGGATCAGAGAACTTGGTTGAAAAATTGAAGAGATGCTTCCAAAAGAATATTGACTTTTGAATTCTGTATTCTTCTTCTTGTTTTTATTAGGACTTAAAAGGATTAAAAAAACGTTAATCAATTTTTATTTTTCTTTTTATATATTCCATCTTTTGTCTAAGCGAGATCTTTAGATCGCAATCTACTTGTTGAAGGGGAGATCTGGTTTAAAGAAATATTAACTCTCTGAATTAACCCTTTATTTATAAGGGTTTGCATGAGAACCTAGTTTAAACAAGCTAAAATTGAAAAAAAAATTCAAAATAAAATAAATGACAAAAATAGCACTAAAACTTTAAATGTAGTTTTCGAGTTCTAAACAAACTCGGATGGTTAGAATCCATCGTATGTCACAATGTTGTGAGTTCTACTCGTTTTGTTGTTCTCTTTTCGAAATGGTATTATGAACCAAAACTGAAGTTCGACTGCTACACCTGCATTATTACATTTTTCATTTTTGGTCAAATTTTTCTTCAATTCACGAGCCATCTGTTCTACATCACTTTATACACGATGGAATCAAGTCGCTATACGAGTTTCCATATAATATTTTCTGTCCTTTTTTGAGTTGCATGTATATTAATTGGTCATATTAATTTAGATGATACATTCTTTGATCAAAGTAAGAACTTTGACATTTCAGTCTAAAGTTTGAAATGGGAAAATGCTGGTAACAAGTTAGGAAGCCTTTTTTTTTTTTTTTTTAATGAGTAATGTTATCCATTTGGTTATGAATACTACAAGATGATCGTCATCACATCATCTAATGAAGTTTTTATTTATAAGACTACATGACAATAATATTACTATCATACAGACTGTCGTTCATCGCCACTTCTCATAAATAACATATTATTTTTATTCCTTCACGAGTTGGAAGGTAATAATAGATGATATTTACAACTTATAGGCTCTTTCTCTGTTAATTATGGCAGGTCTAATTAAGGTTTAAAACATTAGACATGTTTGGTACCTAGAGACTAACATACGTGATTTTTATTTTTATTTCTAATTGAATTGCCATATTTAGAAGCTTAGAATGTTATATAAAGGACAATTTTTTTTATTGGAAGTATGTCTTCAACGCAATTTTTCTCAAATAAATTTCGTTTATATTTCATTCTATCACATAACAATTTTTATAATTATATAAGACCTGTTTATGCTTAAAATAAAATAAATATGCTTTTTAATGACAAGCAAGTGTAGTTAAATGCCAGTTAGTCGTTAAAGATAATCGAGTGTTGACATTCGAATGCTAGGAAAACTGTAAAATTGCTATTTTGTGTAAAGACCAAAATTCAAGGGTTAAATTTTTATACAAGTAATTGAAGCACCCAATTAAATTGTCTATTAGTAAAAAGATTAAAAAATATAAAAAAGAATGCAATTCTTATTATTATCTTTGTGCCATGTGATTTGTGAAAATGTAAGCAAAGAGATCCCCAAAGTTCGCCCCAAGATAGTCCATAACTATCCTACACCCAGGATAAATAAAATATTAAGAGGCAATACGTATTTATAGGGACACAAATGGAGTGTCGTTCGGTTTTTATACAATCTGAGATTCATAATAATCACATTACAAGTACGAATCTTATTCTATTTTGATAGACGAACACATTCCTATTTTAATTGGACAATATCAAGTTAAAATCCTAACAATTTGAACATGTCACTCGTCCATGCGAATACTTAGGAATTGATAAGGGAGTTTCCTTGTAATACATAGCTCAATCCACGCTCCGATGTTCTCACTCATTACAATTGGAGAGAAACTACCAAAGTCAAAGTTCATGTTCGAATGGACTTCGCCGCCGAACCTATTTGAGTTTGTCACCCTCCCTTAGAGGTATGAAAGTTTTAGTCCCTATTTGGTAGATATTAAAATTAGATTTTGATAAAAGTTGATGAAATGTGTGGTTGAAAAGTGTGAGTCCCATAAAATGTGTGGTTAAAACTAATTGTTAACTTTGACTTAAAATTTAAGTGGATTTTAATCCAAACCAAATAGGGATTTAGTTTTACATAACCTACATAATCTTCATTGTGGCGCCTACTTGACTTCCACGAAGACTTAAGGTGAAAACTGTGAAAATATTAGTTTTGGATTGAAAGTAATAAGTTTAGGCTATATATAATTTTTAAAATCATTTTGAGTGAAAAAATGCCACTTAAAAGTTAGTCGTGAAGGGAGGTTAGAGCATCCGGTGGAAAGGGAAGAAGAATATACTTATTTGCTTTTAAAAAAGTTCTACTTCTCCTCTTTCGTTGTGCTTTTATTAAAAATGGTTTAAGATGTTGTTTTGTATTTATTACAACCTTGTGATGAGACCTTATATTTTGGGATGAGATTAATGTCATGAATTTTATGTGTATTGATTAAGTTTAAATAGAGCTTTTAAGTTACTTTTCCATTCATTGTGAGATTTTGTGATTTGAATATTCCAAAATGCATGAAAAACATGTAGTCCCTTTTGTCTCCAAAAATGTTACGACGTATCTCAATATTAAGTAAACATATTGATTGTGAAAGTCACAATATGGTAACTTTTCAAATACAAAACTTATTTACAACCCCACCCGTTTGATCCGCATTCTTATAAAATTCATTTTTTCAGAACTCATTTTCAACTACACATTTTTTAATAAAATAATATTACACGCAAATTCAAAACTTTTTTTTATTTTTTAACCACATATTTTTCATCACAACGTTATTTAAAATACATTCTCTACTCAATAATGTGTATCAAACGGGTCTTAGAAATATGAAAGTTGTTGGCCCCTTCAACACGAGTTCAAGCAAAACCGTACTATAATGATAAAAGAAGGGAGGCAATGAAGCATATATTGAGCAGTCAACGAAGGATGTCTCTTATGAATTATTCAATATTAAGAAACATGATATTACAAATCATTACAACTTTTTGCAACAATTCACCATGTAGTTATTTGGGTTCATGACATATATAATTTTCATCAATAAAAATTTAAAATTACACTTGAGATTTTAGGCAGCATAGGCAACCACAGGACTCCTCACTGTATACATTCCATCTTGCCACACCAAAACACCAGACAGCATTCTCGAAGTCAATTTTGCCTCAACTGTCACTACAAATGTTTGCTTCTGCCCAACATATTTGAAAGAAAGAACGGAAGGAGAAACTGTAATATTCATGAGCCCGGTTGGCGCCAACATGACCGCAGAGTAAGTAGATACCGGCGAACCAACATTTGTGACCGTCCGATGGAAGACACGAGTGACAGAATCGCCAGCAGTTGTAGATAATGCAAAGGAAGGATAGTTTAGGTCCCAAACTGTACCATTGTTAGATTGAGTGCAAGTGCAGTTATCTCCAGTAACAAGTCTCAAGTTCTTAGTGCTGTAACCTTGCCCGCATAAGAATTTGACGTAGTCATTTGGTCCCATGTCGTATACCAAACCAGGACTCTTAGCCTTCACTGGATCTATATGACCCGACCCAAATGCAAATTCACGATCCGTGTTTGTATATGGACTCATTGGAGCGGCTGGAATTAAAAATAAAGAGAAGCAATGGTTACTTTATTTTTTTATTTTCAGTATTAATAATACAATAGATTTGTAGCACTTTGATTTAAGAAATGCTTAACACTTAAGATTTCAACTAACAGAATTACCCGTAGTCATCAAAGCAGACTTAATAGCGGCAGGAGACCAGGTCGGGTTAAATGATTTAACATAAGCAGCTGCTCCAGAGGCGTGAGGGCAAGACATGGATGTTCCAGATATAATATTGTACGGAACAACTCTAGTGTCCCCTTCCAATCCAGTAACTGTAGTTAGTTCTGACCATGCAGCAACAATATCCACTCCAGGTGCACTTAGATCAGGCTACAGAAATGTAGAAAAGAAATTATTAATTAAATAAGCAGTGAAATATAAAAAAATGATAAAGTCTTTACATACCTTGAGGATGTCTCTTGTGATTGGATTTGGTCCTCTTGATGAAAAGGAAACCACAAAGGGGGCAGCTTTTTCTACTGCTTCAACACTCTTAGCAATTGTAGCAGTTGGGTTACTGTATGATTAACAATATAATCAGATATTCATTTATAAACGGTCAATTTAATAATTAATGAATTGTGTAAAATAAAGATAGGAGGATACAATTTTATTTACCTTGTTGTGTTGATATACTTAAAAACTTGGGTACCATCAGTGGATGTCAAGTATGATGCTGATAAGGGAAAGGAGAAGGCGTAATCTTTGAATCCACTATCTTGCATTATAGTTCCGATTGCACCCGCTCCTCCTTGTGGTGTTCCATCACCCAGTGAATCACATAAGACAATGGTTCCATTTACCAGTTTTGCATCTAGAGAGCCGGGTAAGCAATACCTGCAATAATTTATGCATCATTGACATTGAAAAAAAAAAAAGTTGCAACAATTAATAATCTAATTGTAGATCTTCTTTGAAATCTACCTAGACTCGGAGCCATCAGAACCGGGTGCAGGTACATTTCCTCCGTAGACTAATGAGTACGTCTCATTTTGGAGCTTAAATGTGTTTACAGAAACCCCCTGAAAAATAAAAAAATTAAACAAGGTTTAAATTAGTGGGCAGTGTGTCGAAATTAATATAAAACAATTCTGATGCTAGTTTCACATTTTATTTAGTGAAGAAGGAATATCTCATTATCACCTCGTAACTTTTACCGTTTCCCAAGAAGACTTCTGCCAGAAATTTCCTATCGATGACATTGGCAGCAACCGAGAGGGACCAAGGCGAGAAATTTGTGATGCTTTCAGGATCAGGTCCAGAATTACCAGCAGAATTTGATGTGAGTATTCCATTTTTCATAGAATGGAATGCACCAATGGCAATTGGATCGTCAAAATAATCTGAAGGAAAAAACCCTCCTACTGAAAGTGATATAATATCAACTCCATCGGAAATTGCATCATCAAATGCTGCAAGAATATCAGAATCTGAACAACCATCAGACCAGCAAATTTTGTACACTGCAATGCGGGAAGAAGGCACCCCTCCTCGAGCTGTTCCCCACCCAAGACCTAACAAACTTGCCCCTTTCACAACGCCTCCAGCTGCTGTGGATGCAGTGTGAGATCCATGTCCTTCAGAATCCCTAGGTGAGGGGACGTCTGGATAACTAATGTTTCCTTCGCTATGATAAAATTTTGCTCCAATTATTTTGCTGTAAAACGTCCATTTTATGTTAGAGAAGTTGATAGTCATACAACAAAACCTTTAGATGAAATGGTTCAGGGACGACTCATATATCCGAAAATGAAGTTGGGATGACACAGCATATTATATTATCAAGTGCACGATTTGTGTACTTATATACGTAGAGGGGAATTATAATTAAGGCAGCTTACTTATTGCAAGTAAAATTTGAGGAGGCTTGGCAGCTGCCTTTCCATTTGCTTGGAGGAGGGCCAAACCCTTCATCACTGAAACTCTCCGATTCAGGCCAAATACCGGTGTCTAACATCCCAACAATAATGTCGCTCTCAATTTGTGTTCTTTTAACTTCTTGAGGGAAGCCCATAAAGTCCCATGACCTCGTTGTGTGGAGTTGCTTTTTGGTGCTAGGGAATACAGACACTACTCCGTCCATGCCTAAGTAAGTATTACATATAAGTAAATTAGACTAGAAGCAAGAAAATCTGCACTGCGTGCTACACAAACAAATTAATTGATTCATAGTTGACATACTAGCAATTTTCTCCTTCTCTTCCTCAGTCAATTTGGCAACAAAGCCGTTGAAGCTTCTGTGGTAGCTGCGGAGCCAAGATTTTGATGCCCTTTGGCTGCATCCATCACATATATATAGTACAAGTTAGATAATTAATAATTTATTAGTTTTCCTATTTCGTGACGTAAAATGAATTTAGAAACCCATGGTTCCAATATATATTTTGAGTTCCTAAGCATTTTAACAGAAGTTAAACAACCTGCCCATAACTGATTGTAGCATGCTCATGTGCATTGATGTAGCAGAGAAATCACTCTTGGAGGGAAGATCTCCCATGTATACAATGTATACCTGCATGCAAATCTAAATAGTTAGCCAAAAATTACTAATTCAATTTCTTCGCTATACATACGAAAATACATACATACATGCATGTATATATACATACACGAGTAGATATTATATACGTGTGTGCATGTTGTTGATATATCTATTTATACATGCCTTTTCACTGGCATCAGATTCTCCACTGCAACTAATTAATAGAGCACATATGAGAGTTATGAAGAGGAGAGGCCATGGCTGAGAAATTTGGGAAGCCATAGAAAATATTTGATAAAATCGGATTTCCGAAATGCTGATAATTTTCAAGCATGGAAAGCCTGAATTTATAGAGGAGAATAAAACTTTTTCTGCTTATGGATTCTCGAACATATATTGTTATTCCCGCCTAAACAAATGCAAAGTCCAATGCCGGCACTAACAAAGTAACAATGTTATAAGAGTCTTAAGCTTGAAGTTTATGTTGATGTCTCAAAAGGAACTGCCAAATAATTTGGGTTGTTTTAAGGTTCTTTTATTAGTTTACCACGCAAATAAAAATTGAAAATGTTTCCTGTGCCAGCTTGCATTTGATCTAAATCTGGCCAGAGAGAGAAAAAAAAAAAAAGGGTCCTGCCTCGAAAGTTGTTTGGTGAAATCCCTCAAGCGTATGTTATTTTTCACTAGTAATAAATTAGGTGAGTTAAAACTTACCATGAGAAATACACTATAGTCTACAATATATTGACTCGAAATCAAATATTAAAAATCTGATTTTAATTCTCATCAAATAATGGCGAAATCAATGTATGATAAGTGAGTAATGTATCCCATCCCTTTTGTGAGGGGCCTTACACGCCCCTGTGAAAGTAATGCCTTGATAAGTTTATTTTTTTTATATTAACTATTCTCACTGTTACCTAAATACACGTGAATAATATTTTGAGAAAGTTGAGGCCCATTATTTTCAATATTTATTTTTCCAAAATTCATTTTCAATTACACATTTTTCTATAAAATAATTTTACACGTAAATCTAATTTTTGTTTATTTTTTAACCACGTCCTCCAAAAAAATCACTATTCAAAAATAATTTATCCCCCCAAAAAAATAGGGCTCAAACAGGGGCACGTGAGAAGAGCGTGTTAGAAATCTGACTCCACCAACATCAAAATAGTAAGATTTTTCCTTTAAAAGAAAAGAAGAAAAGAAAAAAGATTTTATAATTATTATCCACGAGACGAGAAGAAGTAATTTCAAAATGTTTCAATCATGTTTTCCAAAATAACGCTAACTAGCCAAACATACCATAATCCTTTTTCATACTCGGATGAAAATGAAATAGCTAATGTAAAATTTGTAAATGAAAAAAGGGCAGCGGATCTGCTCCTTCCGTGCCGTTAAACATGCGGAAACATGTAATAATCCAATGTTACGAGTAGTGCGTACATGCCACTCACAGAAAGTTCATTAGCCACATGATTAGCAGCACTATTTTAAGGTGCAAAGAGCATTTAAGGTTATTTCTCTTCTTCAGTGGGGAATTTTGCGTTCTCATTCTTTTTCCATTGTTGGGTTTCCGAATATTAAGAATCCCTGTTCCAAATTAGCCACGAATAACAATAACTCCATCTTTTAATGGTATGCCATGAGAAAAAAATGCTTTTACATTAATTATTTATGAATCTTGATTTGATTTATCTAGGCTTGGTTTGTATATTAGAGGGAAGAACTAATGGCATATAAGGTGGATAATGAGTACGATTACTTATTCAAGATTGTTTTGATTGGAGATTCGGGTGTAGGAAAATCTAATATTCTTTCCAGATTTACGCGAAATGAGTTCTGTTTGGAGTCTAAATCCACCATTGGAGTCGAATTTGCAACAAGGACTCTGCAGGTTGGTTTTCATTTGTATGATGTGTCTATTATTTGTTTTCTTGATTTGATAAGATCCATTGTACATAAATGTGTTCAGCTAATAATAATTTCTTTTTTGTGCAATCAATGGATCTGTTATTGATGCATTTGTGCATGAGGACTATCTTCCATTTTCTTCATTTTTATGTACTTTTCCAGATTAAAGGCACTAATCTTCTGGTTAATTTCATGTTGAATTGCGTGTCAAACATCTAGTTAGTCGCTCATATTTTTACATATGTTATAGAAATTGAGATCTAGGACTGTAAAACGTTGTAGAATCATTTTTACACCATGTGTCAAACTGAATTTCAATGCCTGATTTAACATGAAACTAACCATGTCCTCCAAGGCCATCCTTCAACGAAAAGAATACTACAAATGTCCTTCCAACTTTTTGAAACATATGATAATTGACGTTTTTGAACCAAAATCCTTTTATTTCAGCCATTCAGATGCACCCGAAAAGCCTAAAAGAGAACTCTAATTGAATCTGTTACGACTGCTTTTCGAGTAAATCTGTTAGGTTTCCACATATTGCTGAAAATAGTTTGGTGCAGGTGGAAGGCAAGACAATGAAGGCACAGATATGGGACACAGCTGGTCAAGAAAGATACCGTGCAATCACTAGCGCATACTACAGAGGCACTGTTGGGGCACTCGTGGTGTACGACATAACCAAGAGGCAAACCTTTGAGAATGTCCAACGTTGGCTACGTGAATTGAGGGATCATGCCTACTCCAACATAGTCATAATGATGGCCGGCAACAAATCCGACCTCAATCACCTCAGAGCCATCAACGAGCAAGATGCTCAACTCTTCATGAGAAAGAAGGGCTATCATTCCTCGAGACATCAGCACTTGAAGCGCGTAACGTGGAGAAAGCCTTCCATACACGATTATGTTGGACATTTATCAGATTATAAGCAGAAAAGCCTTGGTAGCTCAGGAGGCTGCTGCTAATATTCCTGGTCAGGGCACTGCCATTAAGATTGGGGATTACTCAGGCAACTCGAACAGGAGACAGTGTTGTTCTAATTGAGTATAGTACTGAAGATGTTACTTACTTGTTGATAAATTTGCTGAATGAGGAGAAACATTTTTTGAGAATTATTTTCTTGAACTAAATCATTTTTTTTTTATCAGCTATCAATGCAGAATCGAGCTGCAAATCATCGTATAATTATTAAAGTTTAGGGAACGAAAAGATATAAGCTTTTTGTAAAAATTATTATTAATCTTCCAATTTTATCCAACTCACTCCCTCTAAAAGCGCAATAAAAGTAAGTTTATTTCATTGAAATGGAGACTGTGACTTGTGGTTATTTTCGTACTAGCTATTTGAAGAAGATTATTATCATATACTGAGTTCGGAAAGTCCATATCTTTCTCACAATCTCTATAAATGTATTCAATAGAGTTCCCCTGGCATCTTCTTTGGATTAAATGGTAGTAACTCAGTTTTAACAACACACACTTTCCTCTCTATTGAGACTCAATTTGATATAAATTATAATTTGAGCCAAAATTAACAATTAATTAGCCACATATTTCATCATTTTTTATCGAAATCTATTAGAAATCTGAATTTAATCATCAATCTCGTAATGTTAAAATTATTTTCAATTACAATACAGGACATGGTAACTCTTAATTTATGTATATTTTAATTATTTTCATTGTACACAGTTCACAACAACGTAATAACAGATCATCGGACAATGCTCCTAGATAGTCGATGAATTAAGAATATAAAGAGATTGTGGTGCCAAAAAAATTGTAATAAAATTAGAGTTTTTGTAATTTAAAATTAAAATTGATAAGTTGCGTGGACGGCGTGCTGTACGACGTCATACATCACTTTTGGTCCTGAAGGCGCCAACAGTAAACCGAGAAAAACATCGTATCGTTTATCGAAACTGCTGTTGTCATTACAATGAACTGACGATGCAACAACCAAAACACGCACGAGGAAAAATCTATCCAGTTGCACTTCAAACCCGTTATTTTTTTATCCGGAATTTATAGATAAACAAAGAGAGGGATTGTGAAATGCAGATGGAAGCGAGAGTTGGGGTGGTGGTTGAAGGAAGGGGATTGAATACTGTGGCGGGGCATGGCGCGGTGGTGGTGGAGCTGCCGAAGCAGAAACATCAGTCGCGGATCGGGACTGTGTCACAGCTTCTTTCCGGTGGATTAGCCGGCGCCTTCGGCAAGACTTGTACGGCTCCTCTCGCCCGTCTCACCATTCTATTTCAGTTATATTTCCTCTTTTCTTTCTTTTTTTTCCTCTTTTGGAGTTTGTATTTATTCTAAAATTATGTAAGAGAATAAAAAGATTAGGATTATCGGTAATTGGTAATTTTTTTATTTTTATTTTTCTGATCCTCTGTGTTTTCAAACTTATTATTACAATTGGTTTGTTTGCAATTGGATACTTTAGGGCAATTTGATTTCTTACCATTTTTCTTGTTGAATTGAATTCGAGGTTGTTATGTCTATCCAGATGAAATGAAAATTGGGGCATTCTTAAAAATTACAAATAAGTTAATTTCTATGAGTTGGCTGGTGATCAGGGAAGAACCGGATTTTACACCAGGTTTGGTGATCTATTTACTATTCTATATAAAGTATAAACTAAGAAGATGTTAAAGCACGTTCAAATGTTGAAGAAATTGAGGGAAAGATGGTGTTAGTTGAAATGTTAGTTTGAAGTGTTCTTAGTGGTTAGTATTGGCAAAGTCACGCATAGCATCTCTATGATTCAATCTCTTTTAAGGTGTAATTATTTTGACTGATAATCTCATGATTTCTTTTATGAATAATAATTGGATGAAATTCTCATGTTTTGTTTTATTTAATTATGAATTATCTATGACATAAGTGACATGCCATAATTCTATGTGCAGGTGCAGGGTATGCACTCTGATGCTGCTAGCTTAAGAAAGGCTAATATATGGCGTGAAGCATCTCAGATTCTTAGAGAGGAAGGATTTTGTGCATTTTGGAAGGGAAATTTAGTCACAATCGTCCATCGACTTCCCTATTCTACTGTTAGCTTTTATGCATTCGAACGCTACAAGAATGTTGGTATAAACGTCATGTGAAGGAACTCTTTTTTTGCAGAGTTTTTCTTAAATAAGTTTTTCATGTATATACTTTGCATTTTCATCTGACAGCTGCTACAGTTCATCTTGGGAGTTGAAAGTCAAGGAGATATCATGAGTGCAGACCTTTGCATACGACTTGTAGGGGGTGGTTTGGCTGGAATAACTGCTGCTTTTGTTACGTATCCTCTGGATCTTGTAAGGACACGTCTTGCAGCCCAGGTAAATAAACAATATTCGGTATTTACAAGGATATTTTTGTGCTTATGTTGAAAAAGATGACGTGGTGCAACTGCTCTGCAAGATTGATTCTTTTTGGAACCAGGAGTACATATACTATATTGGAATTGTTTGCAATCTGCGGATTTAAGATTTATGCTTCCTCAGCTGTTTTGTTTTTTATTTGTACTCTCTCTCTCTCTTCAAACTTAAATGTATCTTTTGTCAAGGGGAATGGAGTCTGCAGGGAGAAGGGTTTCACACAGCTTGGAGAACAAATGTGTAGCAAATATCTCTTGTCTACCGGCTTGAATAGTCCTCTACACCTAGTGATGGGGAACTGAAGATATAATTAGGAATATAGGATTTCAATTGGGGGTCTTCGGGGGGAGAAGGGTTTCATACAGCTTCGAGGAGAGAATGTAGAGTAAAGATCACTTGCCTACCAGCTTGAATAGTCTTCCGCACCCATTGATGGATAATTAAAGGTATAATTAGAAAAAATAGGAATATATGATTTCAATTATTCGGGCGTATTGAAAATTTCCTTCCAAAATCTCTTTTTTCTCTCCTTTCTTCTCCGAGTCCTATCTTTCTTTTCTTAGACAAGTTCTGCATCACCTAGCTTTCGCAATATTTTCTTTCTTCTGAGAGAAAAGGAGGGAGGGAGGATTCAGAGGAACAATAAAGGTTACGAGGGGAGAGGGGAAGGAGCTTATATATTGATTTTGATGATACTAAACTATTTCGGTATTTTTCTTTGGTTGTTATGGGACTAGATTGTGGCCCTTTTACGCTAGGAAAACAATCTCTTTTATTCTATGTATGACTCTATTTGGTTTGAAGGGAAACAGAAAGGAAAGGAAAAGAGCTGGAGAAGGTGGCACATGTTGAAGTGGAAGGAAGGAAATAGAGATGTTAGGAAGTGATGAAAAATGTCCATGTAAATTTTCTCTTACCAATAGTACCCTTTAATTAAGGCTCACAATGTTTTCCTACCTATGAAAAACGTTAGTGTTGCTGACCCAGGGAGGGGGGAGGGGAGGCCAATCAATAGGCTGTGTTTTAGTTTTCTCGAGTATCTCAAAAGACCTATAAATCTCAGTCGTAGGTTTCCCTTTTTGCCTACATGAAGTACTCCCTCTATCAGTGGTACCTTTTAGAAAACCTTGTCACCGACTTTAAATTATATGTCATGATTTCACGTCTTTTCTCTTCCTTTATTGAACTAATGGGCATAGAAATAAATTATATATCATGGTTTCATAAGAATTGTGGATAGCTATTAGCCCATTGTATTTGTCCTTTTTCTCCCCTATCTCTTTGATCATTTTATTTTCTTCCCTCTGCACTATAAACATAATATTAGCAAACTTTTCTTTTTATCTTCTTTCTGATTGTGCAGAGAAATGTGATCTATTACAGAGGAATATGCCATGCTTTACGTACCATTAGCAAGGAGGAAGGAATCTCTGGCCTTTATAAAGGACTTAGGGCAACTTTATTGGTACTATTTTATTGTCTTTTGATTCCATAATGACTGTATTATCCTTTTCCTCCGTTGGGTGATTGCAGCTTGGGTAACAATGCAGGGGGTGGGCCCAAATTTGGCCATCAGCTTCTCAGTGTATGACACTGTAAGATCTTATTGGCAGTATCGCCGGTAAGACTCCTTAGATCGATGCACCTACTTTTTGCGCTTTGAAATGCTATGATGAGTCGAGCTCCTTCACAAAAGAAAATTGAATTCGTAGAAAAATTCGGTGAACTTACCTGTACTTACTTTTTGACATCAGACCCGATGACTCAATTGTTTTGGTCAGCCTTGCATGTGGGAGTCTTTCTGGCATTGCATCATCAACATGTGAGTTGTGGGACTAGCATATAACAACTCCTATAAAACTTGAAGTTTTGTAAGGTTACCAATTTTCTCACTGTTGGAGTTAGAATACAGTGGAAGGTTTCATGTTATAATGTCTAAAGTGTTATTTTCTGCATTTTCAGACTCCGTACTTAATGATAAAATAAAGCAGGGACAAGAATCCCAATTGTAGTGAAGGATCTTAATGCTTGTAGCTGTCTTCAATGCTTTTTATGCAGAGAAGCAGATTGAAGTGCAGGCTTCTCAAAAGTACCTAACCAGACTGACCCCTAGGGCCAGAGGTCCCGACACTTTAATATTGGAATATGGGACCTTTCGTAAGGAAGTGGAAAAAAAATATATAGCTATATCTTTTGCTATTTTCTTATTCACAAACAAACTTCTATAAGGATATTGATTGGTATAACTTGGCTCTCCAAATATGCAGTTGGCTCTGCTATAGCTGGCTCATTCTTGGTGAGTCAAGCTCTGCAGTTACCAAATTGTGAGAGGTGTCCTCTTTGAGGTGTGCTTCTCAGCTAGGCTTCATATGCCTGTTGTTTCCTGATTATANACCAAATTGTGAGAGGTGTCCTCTTTGAGGTATGCTTCTCAGCTAGGCTTCATATGCCTGTTGTTTCCTGATTATAGTTGATGTATAAGATCTTATTGGTGCATTTCTGACTAGGTTTGCCATTCCCAGACCCCAATAAGAATGAGAAGAAGATGAAAGTGAATGTCACCTCCTTTGGAAAATAAATGAAACCATTGGAATAAAGAAACAGAAAGCTTAACCGGGAAGTGCTACAAACCAGAAAGATGACAACAATTACCTTAATGTTAGAATTTCTTCCCGGTTTTCTGCATATATTGCATCTTACATAACCTATTTTGATTTTTTCATCATCTGAAATGCGTGGTTGGTGTACAACCCTGCTACTGGATAATTGGCCGGAACTTTTATTGTATGGAAACATAGATCCTCGAAAGCTAGTTTAAAATTTGAAACTGATCATGATTTCTCAGAAGAACCTACCTCAAGGTCTTCTTCATAGTAATCTATTGACATCTCTTTCAGCCTGAAGGCTCCCTTCTAGTATATGAAAAGTTCTGCACTACCCTTGGAAACTTCCATGTACCATACTTTTCAGTATCAATACAATTCCCATCCCAGAGATGGTTAGAAAAAGAAAATCATGAAAATGCCTAAATTTTGCTTCTCGCTGCATCATCTCTGCAGCTTGTGCTTTCCGTCCTCTAGCATTGTGGCTTGCTCTACCATGGCAAGCCTTGAAACTAGATATATATGAGCAGTAACATAATCATTTGTGCTCAAATACCAAATTTAGCACGGGGGAAGCAAGCTTTACAACAAATCAATGAAGATAAAAGTGTACTAGTTTTGAAGGACTATAGGCTGATGTTCCAAAACCGAAACGAGCTATTTATAGGAGTGCAAAACATCAGTGTTGTCCTAATATTGTAAAAAAGATGAAAACGTCCTCCATAATGCACATAAAGACTACGCTAATAATACCTACTAGTTACAATTAAAGCAAAATGAACTTTCTGAAACCCCTTTTAAAACCCCTTTTCTTTACAAAATTCCTGTTATAGTAATCAATACGAAATCAAGATCTAAGATTCTGGCAACCACGTGAACAACATTGTTAGGCCTCCTAATTTTTCTTTTGTCATCTCTCTCTATTTTCATCTTTGCCGGGCCAAAAAGTCAACATGACTTGTTATTGCATTTAGTTATGTCCTCCTATTATTGGAAACAGGTTTCAGGCAGTTCAATGTTACAATTTTTGAGGTTTAAATTGTAAAAGTCTATCATTTTCTAAATTGTCGATGCAAGGCCGAAAATTGGAACACATTGATTCCTCTCGTTCCCGTCCTTCGCTTCTGGGCCTATCCCTCGGTGTGATCAGTACTCCATACTGCCGGGCAGTTCCAAAAAAAAAGGTTATTCTGCATCAACAAATCGTATTCGTAAAAATATTTGGAAAGGGAAGGAATATAGGACAGCGTTAAAAGCATTTTCCTGAGGGAAATTTCTTTCTACCGAGAATTCAAAAAGTTTTTTTGTGCAAATAAGTGATAAAATGTTGGAATAATCTAAATTGACTTGACTCAAAAAATTGACTCATTTCGAAAAGCAAATTAATGAATTACATTACCTATTGAGTTAATCAATATGAAATGCATCACTAACCAAGATAACCTTTTGAGATATATTTTTGTCATTTATGTTTTGTGTTGTGTTTATCATGTACAGAAACATAAATGAGTTTTGAACATGGAATGGTTAGGTGCTTCAACCAGAACATGGAGCTGCTTCTATGTAGAGCTCATATGAATTGTTTTGCAGTGACATTTCCCGTGGACCTTGTGAGGCGACGAATGCAATTGGAAGGAGCTGGTGGTAGAGCCCGTGTTTATAAGATGGGTCTTTTTGATACATTCAGGCATATAATCATGATTGAAGGCCTGCAAGGTTTGTATCGAGGGATTCTGCCTAAATATTACAAGGTTGTACCAGGTGTACTTCATGACATACGAAAAATTGAAGTAAATTCTCTCAAATATTCCTGAAAGTTGACTAGTTACCATCTGGATATCTAAACATAGGATCCTTTATTAAGTGGCAGAGTGCTTGAATAGATGAGAAGCCTTGATATGTATCACCACTGTAGCACCCGATTTGTTGTGGTCGATTTGATAGAGATGACTGTATTTCTTTGTTTCGTGGTCAGCTTGACACCACAGTGGTGCCTAACTTGTGACATTCTGAGGATTAAGTTAGCAATGTACTTTGATGATTACGTCTAATATGAAAATGAATAAACAATTTGGCCTAGTGCTTATATTTTGTGTTTAGCGTGTATAATTTGATACTACTTGTTATAGGAGTTTAGAGATTGCTTGCATAGAGATTTTCCCTTTTAATGGAGCATGTTACCATCTTGTCATTTTGGTTTATTAAGAATGTCTCCCCATGTTCTGGGAATGATCGTGTTGAGCTAATCAGACGAACTCAATGTCTCGGGTCTGTGGAGAAGTGTATTCTTGAACCCTGATTTTTGGTATATGCTCAGACATGTTCAAAGGACTCCTAGGTTGCTTGTATGATTAGAAATAATAGTGAAAAGTTACTGGAATTTCATTTAAAAATATGCTTATTTCGAGAAAGTCGCTTTCGCTCTTGTAACCCCATTGGGTTTCCACAAAATGAGCTAATCCAATCTTTGCATTGTCAACTCTTTCCTCGTGAGGAACTCCTTTCATGGCAGAAGGCTGAATAGTGTTCACAGCAAATTAACCCAGCACAAAGTTACAACGGAAAAGTTCCAGTCAAGTGAATATGGGCCAAAGTACAACGTAAACCATACTTATTTACTGCTTCCATTGCTAATCTAAATCCTCCTCCATAATCTGGAGAAGCATCATGGGCAATCTGATGCATAAAAAACTTGCCTAGATTATTTTCTGTGCTGGACTTGTAACCTTTCTTAGCTGATGATGATGATGATGATGACGCAGTTGATGTGGATGGCGTACTTGTCGATCCATACGACCATGTTGACGATGATGAAGCCATAGAAGTGGATGGCATATCTCTGGATCCTGGCATTACTTCTGACTCAAGCCACATGTGTGAGAGCACCTGGCAGATTCCTTCTTCTACCTTGGGATTAAGATTACGGTAGCCTGCATTGCAAGTTATACGGTTAGACTGTCGTATGTGTCTGTTGTTTATCCATATAAATCTTTCCCCTGAGAAAAAAGCTGCAGGATTAATACGTATTACCATTAAGACGTAACCATCCATGCATTAGCTCGTGCGCAAGGATCGCCCCCGTCAGTAACCTGCAACAAGAATTGATCTAATCTGTAACATCAACATGAAACCGGTGGCTGCCTGCCTCTGCACAATTAATCAATTTACACTCTCCTATACACATGCCCAATCAATTAACCACAAAATACTGTCACTTCATATGACTATCAACATGAAACTACAGGAAATCATGAATCAGCACACTTTGGATGTTCCTTGCAGAAACTGCAGGCAACCACCCTGAAATGTCGTATAATGAATGATGGATGAAACCAAATATCAAACGTTACCTTGGCAAGCCATACAAAACCAGAATGGCTGTAACGGCACATCTGGGAGTCAACTTCTGTAGTTGAGTTCTCATACCTACTAGTCCACGACCCCCGATTCTTGGTCTCTTCAGTATCTGGACATTTGTCGTGAAAAAATAGAAATAGTGAACACAGTAACTTTTATTTTTTAGTAGGTAGCACTTGTGTGTTTTAAAATTGGAAATGAAGGAAAAGCAGATGGAGGATGCAGAAGATCTTACACTTGTAACAGTCTGCTCTTCAGACAGGCATAAACCCCTTGTTTCGGGCATGTGATGGAAACCCTGGAAAAGTTTTCTAAATTAAACAAATTTTTACAAAAAAGAACATAAGAATGGAGATGGAGAGTGTCATTACATGTTTTTCCCCTTCAATGGCCTCATTAAGTGCTTGTCTTTCAACAAGAAGCATCGGAATTTGCTGGTCAATTCTCATGTTCATTCCTTCATAGTAATCTCTGATGGTATGGTAAAGTGGTTGGCAGTCACCGGTATCCATGATAGCTGATTCCATGCACTCTAAGCATATACTTCGTCCATCTCCAAGTGATACATATCTAGTCTTCCGTGACTTGAAACCAAAAAAGAAAGAAAGAAAAGACTATAAGTTGAGGAATGTGGTGTGATCTTGTAGAAAATCATATCAGAACCGACTTTGGAAAATTTATACCTCCAAACGTTCACAGCTACAGCATCTAGCTGTGTTGTCATGTTCGTGGGAAGGACAATATTTCTGAGACCAATACGGATGGCATCTGTACTCAATCAAACCAGCTCCATTCGTTGGAATCTATAAGTATATCAATAGTAGAGTAGTAGCGTCAATAGTAGATCATTGATTATAAAATATCAAATGTCTTATTTGCAGCCAAATAATGTACTTACAAATTGGTGACACACTTCACATTTAGGATGAGTGAACTCTTTGAAGCAGGACTTATGGTATGTATCCTTTCCTGACAAAGAGAACTTCAATCAACAAAGAAAATCAATGAGATGTGAGAAAAAAATCCCGTGGCATTATTTTTCTAACATGAACACAACCATAAAATGAGATAGAGCAGGCAAATGATCTTCCATCCTGCTGGAGGTAAAAATTTCAACTAAGGGACCTACCTCATGTTCAGTGATCGGGTATCCACAGGCACGACAACAGAAGCATTCTGGATGGAAAAAAGTCCCCATGCATCCCAAATAATTTCCATACTCAATTTCGCGGTTGCAACCTCCACATACTCTGCAAATGATGGAGCATATACACACAAGATTAGCCATATCCTGCCAAGTTAAAGCTTGCCATGATGGCATGAGTTCGCTTTTCAAAATCATGCATATGCAAGGTTTTCAAAAGCTCAATAGATCATTAAATTGATCAAATTTTCCTAGTGGAAGATCAAATTGAATTAAATGGTGCAAGTTTGTGTCTCTAACCAATTTTCACACTTCAGAGGCTTACCAGAGCATTCAAATGTCAATTTATGTTATATGAATAATTGAACATACTTATAGGCATCAGTTTATGCTGTTTGCATCGACCATCAAAGATGAGGTGACTACTTGTGAACTTGGTTAGTCCTAACTGACTTAGGTATTTCATGAAGTGTTTTTTCAAATAACCAAACCAAACAACATGCTTAGTAGCAGATATGAATAAATATTTTCCTTCAAGTGGATGACACTTGGACAACTGAATCAATTTTTCAAAAACGTTATATTGAATATTTAGTACCTATGTCCCCTGTGATAATAATCTCGAGGGGCATATGGAGGGTCTCGAGGAGCATGTGGAGGGTCTCGAGGGGCATGTGGAGGGTCTCGAGGGGCATATGGAGGGTATGATGATATATTGAGGCTATCACGAAGTGACCTTGCTAGATCATCATCATTGTCTGTTCTCCATCTATGTCCTGTAAAATGAAGTTGTCAACCCTCTGCAGTAACTGGGGAAGAGTTGAGGTCATGGATATGTTTGGCAGCAAGAGAAAAGGGAGCCCAAACAATAGAAATATGGTGAAGTCCATAACCAGAAAATCCACACTTGAAAGAGGGGAAAAATAAGTCACCATTTGGTTTTCTTAAATCTTCATTCATAGAGAGCGCAATTGCACGCTCTAATTCCTCTTTTTCCTTTTTGGCCCTCGAACGGTGGTCATCCTGAAGAGAGATTTGAAATGTATTTCACATTCAAAGAATGCATGAAATGTTATAAGTAATAAACAATAAACATATTTTCCATAATCAAGTTAGCATAAAGGTAAAATATCAGCCACCAATTGCATTTGAATAATATTACAAAGTTTCAGGTATCAACCTCTAAGCCCCATATCCATCACTATAATCATAAGTTGGAGAATTTAAGAAAAAAATTTGATTTCTTGAACATGTTGCGGCTCCGTGTTTTTGTACAACAGAAGTATCCCAGACATATGAAAGTTTCTTACAAAATAAACATAATAATCCACATCTCTTTGGTACTATTAGGCATTGACATCATTTTCATAAACAGAAGCTTGCTAATACATGACAAACTGATTCACATATTCAGGAAACTTAAAATACTCTAATTATTTCACATATGTGGAAACTTGGTATGGTTGTCATTACATTCTTGCAACCTAATATTTCTCAACTCATTTCGGAATTCTGATATATGCATTCTAGGTTTTTGTAAGTATTATTACGTCTTAAAAAGTCTAACAAGCCAATCTGAAATAGACAGTTGGAGAGGAGTAAACAGCTCCTATATTTGATAACAGGAGGCAAAGAACATGATATCAAGCTATGTGCCTTTTATTATTCCACAAATCAGAGAACCATTGTTTCAGCATTACAAATGAATATATACATCCCCAAACTTTATACAGAATCTTAATCTCACATACATTGAACATTTCAAGAATCAATAGAAGTACAGAGCACAATAAGAAAATATATCATAATAAAGTACATAAAACTGACCAAAAGCGTCGACTGTGATAGGGGCTTAAAAGGTAGTGAAGACTGAATTTTTCTAAATTAAGGGCAATATTCCTCAAAAATCCATGGTGAGAACTTACATTAAATCCACAGATTGCTAAGACTAAATATATACAAGAAGTTCGATGGCAGTAGTAGAAATAAACAACCATACAGAATATGTTTCAAAGAAAACTATCTGTAATTTTCATAGAAATTGAAATTTAAAAAGAAATGTCACATATTAATACCAAAGATCTAACTGGTGCACGCCAAGACATATTTTCCTCCCCCAGAAGCTGAGGCTGCCGTCCATCTGCTGTGACTCCTCTATTATTAGCCCCACTTTTGAAAAGCTTACTTAGCCATTTCATAATCCTCGACTTCCTTTCTGGGTATGAAGAAACAATATGCCCTGCTTAAACCCCACCGCCATATCATAACAATTCAACCACATGTACAAATTCAATCTCTACGCATGTAAATAAAAATTTAAAATAAAAACTGCAAAAGGACAATCTTCACTCATACAGACAAAATGTGAAGGACTCAATCTGTTCACATAAACATAGCACAAATAATACACCTAATCATATGGGCATTGCTAATTTAAAAAAGACATAATCTTTGTACAAAAATCATACGGGCATCAATCAAAATGCCAAAAATTGTTTAGTGAAACAAGTTGAAAGGCATACCATAAATGCAAGGTTGAGCGAGGTGGTTGACGTTTGAAGAAGACATGGGTTTGAGGGGGTGGATATATATGTATAGAAGAGGGTATTCCTAATTTTCGAGGAAGCCAAAAGGGAGGTTTGAAAATGGTGAAAGGGACTAAGAGAGGAGGTGCAAATGAGAGAAACAGAGAGGGAAAGAGAATAGGAGAGAACAAAGGCATCACTGATAAAGGAAAGTTTAGAGAGAAAGAAATGGAAAAGAAGGAATCTGAAAGAGGGAAAGAGATTCTTGGCTTGGGGAAAGAAAATGAAGAAAGTGATTGGGTGAGAATCTGGTGATGATGATGGAGAAAAAAGGAGAAGAAAAGCTAACGGCTGAGAATGTAGAGAGATTTTAATGAATGAAGCTTGAGAGAAGACATTCTCTCTTCACGAATATGCTTCTTGTTTGTCTTTGAAATTTTTGTGTTGAGAAAGCAATTTTTTCCTGCTGTCATTATCATATAATTCCAAGTTCCCACCACGGAGAAGAAAGAAACCAATGCATTTTTGCCTTAAGTTTCAATTTACTTGTAAATTATTTTTATTGGGAATTGTGAGAACAAATGTAAATTCACAATATAGTTAAAATTAATGTTTTACAGGATAACTAAACGGATTCCTACGTATATGTTTTAGGGGAATAACTTGAAAGCGTGCTGAGTTCATAACAAATTTTCTTAAAGCGGATTTTTCCATATGTGTGTGTTAGCAAGATAACTTGATGTGTGTCTATCAAAATTTATTACTTCATTCTAAGTTTAGTGTAGTACAATATTAACCTTGATTGACAAATCGAAGCTCGATTGTACACGTCTCTATCAAAATATTGATGTCTTGAATGTTCGGAAGTTCAAAATATCATTTATAAAAAATGACAAAATATTTGGAGAGAAGGAAGACTAAAAATTCAATTTTTTTTTAGAATTTATTTAGAATAGTGGAATTTATTGTTACTTTTTAACTTTTGGCATGGATTAATTTGAACCATTGGATGGCAAATTTACAAATTGAAAGTGAGTCGGCTGTTCAAATTGCACTCTTAACGGACTTAACAAACTATAAACGTAACATATTAGATTGTTGATTTTAACCAACGAAAGTGATTTATTTCCTTTTGCATAATAATGGGACCAACTTGCATTTTGACTTCAAATATTCACTTTGTTGGATTAAAATCAAAATTAAAATTTTAAGTCAAAGTTAACAATTAATTTTTATCATACATTTTACGTGGTCCACAACTCCTCAACCACACATTTAATCAATTTTTATTAAAATATACTAAAATTTTGATTTNGGGGGGGGGGGGGGGGGGGGGGGGGGGGTGGAGTTATTCGATGGCGCATTCAACTTATTGAAGGGAGACAAAAAGCAAGGTGTATCATCGTAATATTCGGCTAATTAAAGAGAGGATTTGCCACTTGTTAATCTAAAAGTCATTTGACACCCCCACAAACACAAAAGTAAATAAAATTTTGAATATCACATCCCATTCATATTTAAAAAAATAATGTTAGTTATAATTTTGTTGTTATCATGTTATGCATTGACGTATCTAAGATGTAATTATATTCATAATTTAGTCCCTATTTGATAAGAATTAAAATCGAAATTTTAATTCAAATCAAAATCAACAATGAAATTTAATCATATATTTTATAGGACCCATAACTTTTCAATTACATATTTCATCAACTTTTATCAAAATCTGTTAAAAAAACAAATTTTAATCCCTATCAAACAAAAGCTTAATGTTTTTATATAAGAGTATGTTCAATGTAGATTTTTTTATTATAGATTTTGTGAGGAGTGATTTCGTAGAATGTGAGATTGAAATGTAGAAAAAATTATAAATTCATGTGTAATATTATTTTATTAAAAAAATATGTGATTAATGAAAATGAATTTTTAAAAAAATGTGTTAGTATACGTTGCTCATGTTTATTGTCCATTTAACACCTATATTTTTGCTTTCGTTTGCTTTCGATAAAAAATCAAAATTTTAATAAATTTTAATATAAAATGAAATGTATAGTAGAAAAATTGCTAAAAGTTGTGAATTCTATGAAATGTATAATTAAAATTAGTTTTTAACTTTGAGTTAGATATTTATCAACTTCTTTAATTCAAACCAAACTCGAGCTTTATATATGAAGTTTCTAGAAACTCAATATGTTGTTATACGAATATATTGGATCTGCATGAAACCTATATCATGCAAGTGGTAGATGATAAAATGTGCTTATTTGGAATCAACAAACATATACCGTGGTTAGTGATCTACCTTTTCTAATCCAACCATTGGCATCGGGTTCTAACGTTAGCCAAGTACAAGTCAAATGGATTTAGAGATAATATCTTGTTTGAGCGCATCATCTAAAATGTTCCCACTTTTTATTTATTTATGTCTAATATTTAAGGTGCACACTAACTTGTAGATTGTATCGAGGGATATTGAACTTTTAGCAAATTTGAGTCGGATTCGCTGAGCTTTAATACAAGTGCAAATGTAGTCATTCCGTTAGCATTTGTCTATAAATTTAACGTTGAACGTTAATGTGGATGTTGAAAATCAAACAACCAGTTTACATTAATTCCAAAACCACACACTCGGGGCATGTCATGTTTTCGAAACCCAATTTTAAATAAACAAAACGCGTTGAATGGCCAAATTTTCACCCATAAGAAATGTTGTTTTAAAAACATGACATGTCATGATCATGATTTTTGGAGTTATACATTGACTATAATGATTTTAACATCTATATCAATCATTGTAGATTGACGGATGCTAACGGAGTAAAATTAAAGTTCAGTTATCTCGATGCAAGTTCGCTAAAGTTCAAGATTGAAAACGCATTTAACCCATTTAGCTTTTATCAAAGACCAACATGTAGATCATTTACATAAATAGTCGACCATAAAACTTGAATTCATGAATACCATTGTTATAAAATCTTAAGGTATTAAAAATGAATACTCATATTTGTTCTACTCCTTTATTAGTCAGCGAGAGAGAGAGAGAGAGAGAGAGAGAGAGAGAGCACTGGACGTTGTAAATGGAATCTAAGATTGGAAGCTGTAAATGGCATAAGATGACTAGGTATTGACACTCGAAAGTCGTGCGCCTCAGATTTTACGACTTTTTTTTAGAAGTTATTCCAGCCAAATATATGCTCACAAAAGCTAACTAGATGAGGTAGCTACTTGTGCATTCGAATAACAACTTTTCTTTTTAGTTGTCAGCACAAGATTTGCTTTAAAAACGAAATAAATTATTCTGAAATCTAAAGAGCCGTTGGTTGATCCAAAGGGAAAAAGGGGTTAAGTCATTGGATCGATCACCACTCCCATATGATAGATTCATCTTATTTCATCAGAAGAAGAAAACCTTATCGTGATTGGGAGATGAAAAGTGTCCAGCCATTTATTAAAGTGAAATCTAAAAGGAATCTTGATCTAATTCCAGAGCACTAATTTCCGTGACATTGGGTGCGTCTTTGGTACTCAATGTTAGATATTGAGTGTCGGAATTACTCAAGGAATCAGAAAGAAGAACGAAACTTGAACCAAGAGAAGAAGAACGCCAGAAAAACAAAGTTTATAAAAAGCTGTCCTAAACGATATTTGTCTGAGATTTTGGCTCAAGAAGGCCAAAATGGAAGCTTAATCGTAATTAATGCTCGCTCGAATGGGCCAGAGAATTTTGCAACCATTCTCTCTCGAGCGAAAGGCCCCTGCACGAGATGAAAGGCAAGAGAATTCTTTCTTTCTCCTCGTGCACATCCTAGTCTCCTTTGTCCATTTCAAAACTATCGGTTCCGACTCGGGATTAAGCATTAACTTGTTAAACAATGACTGTGCAAACTTTTAATTAGGGCTTGTCTGGGAATGATTATAAGTAAAATTCTTTCCGTTAAAATCCAATTTTTGTTACCGTTGGGCACCAAATCCGCCTGCTTTTGTTGACCAACTCTCTCTTGTATGGGTCCCAACAAAGTATAAAACGGTCCAAAAATTGATTGGAAGAAGCAGTGCCGACAGGTCCTCAATCTTTTAAACAATTCTACCAATGAATTCAAGATAAAGAAGAAAATTTTAATTCTTTTTTCTTTGTTAATAATTTACAGCGCATACAATATTCTCTACCAAATGTGTTACAAGTCGTAATCATTTCTTCGTGGACCAATCCCTACTTTTATTGCCACTTTTGCGTTCGTTCCGAGTGTGTAACGAGGATATCCTTTACAATAGCTTTGCACATATCATAATATACTGATAGATGTGCAATACTTGCTAGTGTCAGCATCCCCTCTACCCCAATATTTTCATTTGATGTAGCTTCACCTTCTAATTCCACGCTAAAAAGACCAGGATTCAATGTAAAATTAAAAGAAATATGTATTCCATTTCCTATATACGCATAGGTTGTTATCAACTAGACTTTGAAAATTATAGCATCTCAACGTATAGTCTTGTGTACTAGAATTACTTCCTTATCTTACTAAGCATGCAATTTTCGACAATTTTTTTTCGATCACACATGTTTCTAATGTATACCTGAACTTAGAAGTAATCTTTTAGAAGGAATAGTAATGGATCCATAAAATATGTTGATGATAATGAGTAGTATTTATGAATGAGTGGTGAAAATTAATGTTAGACTTAGACTTAAAAAAATAAATTAATAACTTTTTAGATAAGCCAGAGGCAATATACTATTCTTCTCAGTAATCAATTTGTTAATAATTATCCTATCAAGAGTTTGTTAGAGAGAATATGTATATTCAGTATAATCGTTGAACAATATAAAATAATAGAAAAAAAAAATGACGGAAACAGATTTACGGAAAGAAAATGCAAATTGATATTGTTACAATAGTAGAGATAGGATTGTAAATTGAGGTCACCGTATGTGTTTGAAATTTATAGATCGTATATCTCGTAGAAAACAAAAGTGGAACATGTAGCAAGCTGAGCACCAAACGAATTTAACATTGCGTGGACATTATCAACAAGAAAATTTCGAACAAGAGATGAAAACTATAAGCCCTACGAAAGCATATTAAAAACTCAAGTAAGACAGATAGTATAAGGTGTGATATAATTTCCCCCGTTAACAAGACCATTACATAGCCCATTTAGCCCCTGTTTGGGGCCATTAAAAATGGATTTTGAGGAAAAATATATATTTTGTAACAGCGATCTTTTTAAGAATACACGATTTAAAAATATGAATTTTTTTTAGATTTACGTGTAATATTATTTTATTGAAAATGTGTGATTAAAAGTAAGAAAAAAAATGTACTTTTTTTTTTAAATGGAGCCCAAAGAGGGGCTTAATCACATCATTTAAAAACGCTTGAGCTGTTACAGAAGTTGGATGCATGGAAAATAATTAGAAAAAATCTTGGGTAGGCCCTACGAAGGGGCCAAGCTTCGGATCGACATTCGTATTGGCAAGATGTGATCGCACAATAGTCCAACGACTCGAGGTGCTTATCCGATTCGTGATTTGCGCCGTCAAGTGGCGTTTTGTCAAAAAAGTTGTCAACCTTTTTTGTACAAATAGAATAATTCTTTGTTTTGTCATTCTTAGATGAGACAATCTTCCTAAGCTTCCCTTCTTCTTTTTTCCCTCAACTCCAATGGATGCACTTTGAGCTTCAATTTTTCATTCGCCTAAGTATCATTTTGAGCATGTTAATACACGATTTCGATGTTCTTACAAAGAAGAATAAAAGATTGAATTTGACTGAATTTATGAATCAATTTATAAATTGTAACCAAATGGAGGCTAAATGTACATCAAAAACTTGTTGAAATAATATGTATTAACCTTCTAGTAAGTTTTTATGCGATCAAAACAACATACAAAATATACCTTGTGAGTTCTCGAATGGCTTCTAAAAAAATCATGACATCTGTTGTTATTGTAGAACCCTTTGTTCTAGAGATTTAAAGTGTGGATCGAACTCAATGATAAAACATCACTGCGAAAATTCTGACATCGAATTTGACATGAGACCACTACAATGTCTGGCAAAGCAAACGGACTCACTCACTCACTCGAGACTTGTAATTACTCTTTTAACATTGAAATAAATTCAAAGAAAAAAACAATTAATTCACATATACTTTTTGTCAACTCACTAAACATTTCTAACATATTTTTTTGTAAGAAATAAATATAATAGGTGTAAAATAATAGTGTGGACGTTGGCATTTGTGTTTCTTTTTGCTATAACAAGTGGTTTTACGAAAATGTCTTCTAAGCATTTTTAATCATTGAAATCATACGAACAAGAGAATGAGATTTTGTTTCCTCTTTCTTGTATTCCCATTTCCCAATTTTCAGGATATCAATCTGTCATTCATAGACCGTCGAACTTTAATGCAACATTTAATGTTTTGAAATGTGGACCGGTAATTTGATCTTAAATCAATTCAATCAATCATAAGATTTGTTTTGATTCTTGAGTTACTTCGATCGAGGTGTGGCTCTTTGCTTCTAGGACTCTGAATTGACATTGGCAAGAAGTGATTCTCAGGGCCTTAGAGCATGAGGCATCCTCTTCACTGGAGTTGACGTGGAGGGTGGCCTTGTTGATTTGCTTAGCTAATTGCCACGTTAATGATGATTTGGAGTTGAAGCTATTATATTTAACAATAGTCCTTCAATTCCATGTATGAATATAATGTGTTGACTATGAGTCGAAGCGCCAAAGCCTTGATCATGATCTGGAGCAAAGCTAGGATGTGTAACAATTTATGTTGTGCTCAAATAAAGAATCATGGAGTAAAGTACAATGTTCTAAAAGGAGTAATATGTGGCAATGCGTAGATGTCAAGTTATGGGTTAAGCGAGGCATATGTGTAAAAAAACGTAAAAATGCATTTTCTTATTTTAATATTATTTTAATTATTTTATAATTAAAAATAATATATATCAAGCATCTAAAACAGATTTATAGAAATTTTATATATTTTTCAAAAGATACTAATAAAAAGATCAATTTCAAATGTGAATCAACTTTTAAATTTTAATATAAAAGAATTGTAAATTTTTTTTTTTTAAAAAATGATATAGTCGCGCATAATCGTGCCTGGACACGCATTAGTGGTCAATGGATTACCTCCGTTGACCGCTAAATAAGCCGTTGACCACTAAATAAGGCCACTTGTTTTGACATTTCCGTTGCGCATCGCGTTTAGGCGGCTTGGTGCCGCTTAGTCGTGCCTTTTAGAACACCAAGGCGTGCCTTTTATTAATGCCTCATATTTTATGTAGTACCTTGATACTGTGAGTGCTCTCAACAACAAATTCTCTAAACACAAAAGGAGAAAATCAAGGTTATGGACAGACAGTTTCGTACTGAAAATAGATCATCCCGTAGATAGAGGAGTATGAAACAGTGGTGATGGATAATGGGGGCGGCAGCCAATGGTGGCGGAAAAAAGAACATGGAGAAGTCACCATGGTCAATTGGGAGATGGGGGTGGTAGTAGGTGGGTGTTCCTTTTTTCAATTTTATTTATTTATTTTATCAAACTAAGAGTAAAATAATCATTTTAATCATCTATTTTTACCAAAAAAGGATCTGAGAGAAGATAATTGTAAAGTCTGGGATTGAAATCAAATTTCTGGAACTATCTTCAAAGGTTTTACTACCTCAGGTGCAATTTACCTTTTTTTCTCTCGATTTTCTTATAATTAATTATATTCAAACTACAATTTTTATTTCTTGAATCACATTTTAATTGTATTATAATACTTATGTCCTTAATGATTTTTCATGTTGTTTTTATCCTCAAGCTTTTCGGTGGTTAATATATTTTGTATTTCATAATAATTTTATGTTGAAAAGTTCGTTAAAATAGCGTAAAATAACTTATTTTTCATCATATTTTTAAAAGTAAATAAGTAAAAAGTGCGAAAAAAAATATTTTTTCTACATTTCAAAACATAGAAACAAAATATTTTGATGTAAATGATCATCAGGATGAAATGTACTAATCAATGAAAGGTTAAAAATAAAAATTCCATGAAAAAAGTTTAAAAAAAAATAATTACTACAATAAAATAATTAAAATACTTAATTATATAATTAAAATATAATATATCAAATAAAAATTATAATGAAAATATAACCAACTTTTTCTTCTTGCCAAAAATTATATGCGCCATATGTTTTTGAATTTTTCCGTCTTTACCCCTACCCCTACCCCTTCTCTTTTTTTAAAAAAAGAAGGGAAAAAAAAAAAAAAAGCGCAAGCAAAACTCATCATCATTTTCACCCACCTCTCTCCATTCCCAAATAAATCACTGTTTTTTTTTTTTTCCTTCTCAGATTTCGCTTCAATAAAGAAATCATTTCTCCAACTTCCAATCACACACAGATACACACTACCTTTGTGTGCGATCGGGAATATGAATTCGACGGGCTCAAACAAGTTGTTGCTGGCGGCGAGCGGCGGCGACACTGTGAAGTTATTTGACATCTCGGAGGAGCCCCGAGATCCCTGTATTCTCATCTACGCCCCCTCTCGGGGATTCCGCATAAACTCCGTCAAGTGGAACCACAACAGTCAGTACTGTTCCACTTCGTATTTTTATAAATTAATTTGTAGTTCTGCTAATTTATTACTTGTTTTCCTTTTGTGAGTCTCGTGCAGATTTGGTGGTGGCAAGTGCCGGTGAGGATAAGAAGATATCTTTATGGAGGAAAAATGGACACAGCTTGGGCTCTGTCCCTGTCAAAACTGATACTGGCGAAACTATCGAGGTAAATTTTCTCGTCTAGAATAATATTTAGCGAATTAGAATCTCGGGGGAATCCAGGAGTTGCATTTAATTGTGTTGTCATGTATGGATTGATTAAGTTCTACCAGTTGACATGCCATTTCTAGTTAGTTTAGGAAAAGTAAAATTAAAATTTCCTATATTATATGAGATATTTCTATTAGCTTTATTTGTAACTGACAAGAAGTTCAAGGGCCAAGTTGTGAGTTTCCTGAGAGGGGAAGCAAATGCAGTTAACATAACCATATAATCTTTCAAGTTTTTCTGGTCCAAGACTCCAAGTTCAAATGAGAGGCATGGTTGAATCAGGTAATACTGTCCACATTACATCAATATGCCACACGAGCTGAGGGGGAAATAATGTAGTTGACTTGGTATTTTTGTCAAAAATAAAATGAAGTGGACTAAACATTGGATTTACATGCAGTAATGCTGAGCCTCTTACATGATAAGTTGATGTTTTACCGAATACCGAGTCCTAGTTCATATTTGATTGAGCTGAGTGGGAAAGACTTTTTCTCTTTCATGCTTATAAGCTCACTTATAAGTTGCACACAAACATGCTTCTAGTTTTTCTAGTCCAAGTTCAAATGAGATGCATAAATGGACGAGGTAACACCTGTCCCAATTACATCAACAAGGAACATGAGTTGATAGGCAAAGTTTTACATAGTATAATATAGTTCACTTGGTGGTTTTGCCAAAAACAGAATCAAGCGGACATAAACATTAGAGTTACATGCAGTAATGTTGAGCCTCTTACATGACAAATTGATGTTGTACCGAGTTCCAGTTCATGTTTGATTGGTTTGCTTACCTCAAATTTAAATCTGAGAACTATTTTTCCATTGAAAAAACATCTGATCTTCATTATTTTTTTTCCTGTCACACATAAGCCACAGGAGTCTATATCAACTATCAGCTTTAGTAACAAAGGATCCCGATATCTTTGCTCTGGTGGAAGTGGTCAAGTTGTACTAATATGGGATTTGCAAAAGAAACGCTGTGTCAAATGGTTGAGAGGTCATACTGATACAATAACAGGCGCAATGTACAACTGCAAAGATGAGCACATAGCTTCAGTTAGTCGTAAAGGAGATCTTATACTTCACAACCTTGCTTCTGGAATAAAGGCTGCTGAGCTCAGGGATCCTAATGGACAGGTTAGTTATTCTGTTCCATGCTCCCATGTTGTGCACATTTGGTCCCTGCGTGCTATATCTTTGTCTTATAATTACAAGATCAGGTTTTAGGGGCACTTGATTATTCTCGGATGAGCAGGCACCTTTTAGTTACGGCTGGTGATGATGGGTCTATCCACCTGTGGGATACAACTGGTCGCAATCCAAAGGTATGTAGTGTAACTAAGTAGTTTGTTTTAGTGAAAAAAAAAGATCTCCCCTTGTTATGCTTTGCTTTACTGGACTGCCATTGTGTGGCCATGACTGTAAATTAGGAGAAAATAGGGTTTCTACTTGTATGTTATGTCAACAAACTCAAGCAATATCTATTCTCTGTTTGTTCGTGCGATATGGGATTTTCTTTTTGTTTAGTTTATTCTTCTTCCGCTTGCAACAAAGTGTTGGGAAAATTTCTGGCTGCTGGTAGATATTGTTACTACCATGCAGAGGTTGACACAAAATTTATGCTAACGGGTTTCCCTTGATCATTTAAAAAATGAGGTTGCAAACAGCGGATCAAGTTTGTAATTGTTCAATTGTCAACCATATATTGATGTGAACCCGCGTAGCGACGGTGATTACTGAACCCACAGGAGATTGAATCCGACCCAAGAAAGTCCAAGGCAAACTTAGTCTATGGATTTTGATCCAAAAAACAATGAACCAAACAACCGATACAATCACAAATGGATATGACGACCTTTTGGCTACACAATTTAAAAATTCAAACCTGAAATTTAAAGTTCGATCCAATAAATAATTGAATCAAGAAATCAAGACAATTACATGAATTTCTCGACCCCATGATTACAAAATCTACGAACCTCACTTAGATTGTTGAAGGCCACAAAGATTATTCATCTTTGATAAGTTCGATAAATTTGTCCATGAAGAACAAAGAAGAAAGTAAAACGCTTTAATTTAATTTCATAATGTCTTTCTTAGTTTACAATGAAAGAAATAATGCATATTTATACTAAAACCCTAAGACCTAGTTTAACATGGAAATAACTCTAAAAGATTACAATGATTTAATAAAACCCTAATTAAAACAAAATTAACTTGAAAATATTACAAAAGATATATTATAGATAGAATCCTAACTGAATAAGGAAACTCGAAAAATTTCAAATATTCTGCACGTCAATTCTTGAATAATCGGCACCCCCCTTGGATCACATCATATATTACATAATATTCTCTATTAAGATGACAAAAATTGTATTCAGCCCCTGTCTGGGAGCAATTTTTCCCACAGGAATTGATTTTTGAATCACATCAAATCCTCCACCTCAGATTTAAAAAAACCGCATTTAGGCGTGGAAAGTTGAAGTAAAATACCAGTTTTAACCCCTCTCACTGTAGGACGATTATCCCTTACGCATTTGAATCCGGCCAAAAATTTGACTTTTCAACCATGTGTTCAATTATATATTGGAATAGTGGTCAATTCCTTATTTCCTGTGATAGTAGCGGTGTACAATGACGTGATTTCAAATACTACATGGCAAGAATATTCACCAGCTTTCACGTAAAATTGGTACTGTGAAACGATATTATTATTACTGCAAGCACAAATTTTTTCTCGCTCAGTTTCCAAATACGACAAACAGTGCAATCATGTACCGGTAACTCAACATACTCATAATTCGTAATTTTGCTTAGTCAAAATAAACACTAATTATCATTGTTGTTGTGCCAAAAAATCGCAAAAACGATCCCATTCATTTTGTGGCATTTCAGGTGCATTCATTTCAGTTGCGATTTCTTCATGCTCGTCTGGAAGCTCCACCTTTGCTGTATCGGGATCAGTCTCAACTCTCGTAAACGCTTCGTCAACCACGCTAGCTAGTCGAAGAAAGTTGTGAATGCCCATACTTGCTATTACAACAGCAGTTTGCACTCTGAAATTATAGCTTGGCATACAATCGAGAATTTTCCACCAACTTTTCCAAACTCCGAGTGCACGTTCGATTACATTTCTACATGACGAGTATCTGAAATTAAACTTCTCACGCGCATTTCGGAATTTGCGCCTACGTCCACTTTCCACGTCATAAAATTGTTGGAAATGATACAATATATCATACCCCTTATAAAGAGCCATGTACCCAGATCGATGGGCAAATCCGGAGTCCACCAGATAATATTTTCTCGCTGCTAGTTGTGGAAAATCAATATCAGGGCTGTGTATAGCACGAGCCAATATGCGGGCATCATGTGTATTCCCCGTCGTACCTGCAAGCACAAATGTAAAACATAAGTTAAAGTCACATGCCGCTTGGACTTTCTGCGTGGGAATCCCTTTGCGTTTACTCATTTGTTGTGTGGGAGAACGGCTCTGACGTGTGTGCCGTCAATTGCACCAATGCAATTCTCGAACAGTGGATACTTGTTTCGATTTGGTACGTTATTCTGAAAACTTTTTTGTTGTTTTATCGGATGAGATAATGGCATTGACATGAATGTTTAATGCCCAATGTGGCACCAAGGTAACTAAGTGAGGCATAAGCCTCGAGATGTTCAAGCGTAAGCCTCGACAAAAACCAATAATAATTCAGAAAATGTAAAAAAGACTAAAATATGCACGTAGTAAAGTGCAAACCATCTTCGAAATGCATAAGACAAAAAATAACAAAATTAAAAGACTGACTTGCATCAGTAAAATAGGAAATAATAAATTGTCAAATTAGTAATTACGTAACAAAAATTATAATCTACCATTGCAACTAAAATGGCCTACAAGTATTTTCCATATCGACACTACTAATAGGATATTTAAAAGAATCATGACATATTTGATTCCCTTCTCATACACTATCAGTCCGTGTTCTAAAAAATAGCCGTCTAAGCTCAAAGCAAGAGAAAAATGCCTCGCTTTGCGTTTTTTCAATTATTTTTTTTTTCATGCCTAGGCGTGCCTTGCACACTCTTTTTTACACCTTTCAACGCTTTTTAACATCTAGGCATTGCCTAAGCTCGCTTAGATCGAAACTCGACCTCCACGCTTTACGTTTTTTAGAACACTTATCAGTTTCTTCCCATTCTTTTTTCTTGTTAAAAAAAAAAGGACAACAGGAAATATGTAAATGAAGGAAAAGAGTGAATTACATGTCATAGGTCAATTGTCATCATTCCTTTGCCTTTGAAAAGTTGCAACTTCACTTGTTAGAGGGGTTTATCGCACTTCGTTGTAGGAGGCAAGGGCATGCTTGCTTCTTACTCATCCAATTCTTTTTTTTTCTTTTTCCCTTCTATTTTTAGGGTTTGATTGTGTTTAATAGAGTTGAGGAAACCCTTACAAGTTCTATAAAACAGCCTAAAAGACAGGACAAACTGATGTAAACTTTGGCTTATAACTTGAGTCTTGAGATGTGCTTCCCAATTAATAAAGGCATGAGCTTTTTAGGCTTTCAATGATAACCTTGCGTGGGGTTCATGACAAGGCCTCAGCTTTGAGTGCTTTACAAACAATGCTTACGATTGAACCTTTCCTATCGCATGGGCAAAGGTTTCACCCAACTAAATCGAACTCTTCTACTGATACGGGAACACAAGTTTCTCTGCACATCTTCATATATTCTTTATTTCAATGGTTTTCACTGAAGATTAAGATGACAACATATTATCCGCCATATATACTAGTGTTGACGTTATTTACACTCTTTTTCTTCAATGACAATATAAATAGTAGTCCAAGTTTTTTACTGTCGATACTGTAACCTTCCTTTCACGTTTGGTAGGTTTCTTGGCTGAGGCAGCATTCTGCGCCAACTTCTGGGGTTTGTTTTTCACCATCAAATGACAAGGTCTCTTCTTTAATACACTGGCTTGAATATTTTGTACAGTCGTTGCATCCATTTATATCCATAGATATAACTCCTCACTGAAGTCAAATCCCAGGTATCATTTTCTTATCTTATGACTCTCATGGATCTTTGGCAGATTATTGCTAGTGTTGGTCTGGATATGAAGTTATATACTTTTGACTCGGGCTCTAGGAAGCCGGCTTCTTGCATTCCTTATGAAGCACCATTTTCTTCACTGGTATTCACTGATGATGGATTAACCCTGGCAGCTGGTACAAGCACTGGTCAGGTTGCATTTTACGACATTCGGGGGAAGCCACAACCACTTACGGTTCTTCATGCATATAGCAACTCTGAGGTGATTCCTGCTCTCAGTCTCATAGTTTATTCTTTCCTAGTTTTTAAGAATATTGTTTAATATGAAGGGACATCTTAATATTGGAAAAGTAAACATTTAGTTTATGTTGTATGGTCATTTTATACTTGTTGGTATTCTCAAACTCAGCAAGCGATCTACTTTTTGTTTTAGTGTCTGAAACGGAAGTATTTTCTTAAGTAATGACAGATGTTAGAACTTTGCAATTCGTTCAGCTCTGCATCCTGGGAATCTGAGTTCTTCTTCTCTTTGTTATGGCTCATTGTCCAAAATATGTTCCTCTCCTATCTCTTTAGTGAAAAATAACCTCCTGTGAGATTTCTTACCCACCATTTCGATAAATATTCTTTATTGGGGGATCAGTCTGCTCAAGCAAGATTGTTCACTAAGTAGGCATTGCAAATGATCAATCTCTTTTGATGTGTATCAGTCCATTTTTCTGTTTATCAGGTCCATTCAAAGGTTGAGCTCATTTTCCATCTCTCTTGGTATTACTATAACTGCTTCACAGAATTTTTGATTGACTTCATTGGTGTGTATGAATAATGATTTGATCTTCATCAGGCAATCACAAGTCTATGCTGGCAGAGATCCAAAACTGTGACCGTCAATGAAACTAGCTGCACGGATGAAACTGTTCTTATGGCAGGTGATGTTGGGGACTCAATTCTCATGCCTGACCCGCTTCCTTCAATATCATCAAACTTTTCAATGTCTACTTCAGTTTCTGGATCTCGAAATTCTAGTCATTCAGGTTCTGCAAATATATTTTCTTTTTCAGTTGGTAGTTCTGCATTTACACCAAGCACTCAGTTTATCTGCTGCAGGAGAAACATCTCTTCGAAGCAGCTCGCTGACAAGTGGATCACTGGGAAGATTGCTTGCACCTCGTAGATATAACTTTAAGGATGACATGGAGATATTTTCTCCACTATTGGAAGTTCAACCAAATACTCATTCATTTGATCAGATGTGGGATGGTAGAAAGGGTTTAAAGAAAGATTTTGATTACAACTCATCTACTTCGTTCCCTTCTGGAAGTTTTTCAGAGGAAGGTGGTCATGATAGCCGTCTAATTTTTGACTGGAAATCTTCTTCAACAACTAAACAGGTGTGCTACTTACCTATTTCAGCATTTTTCTTTTCTTTTTTAAACAGTGCATCGATGTTGTGTAATTTATGTTTGTTGCTTGATATAGATTATGCATATATTGAGATTCTATATTCCTCCAGTAAAAGGGTTGGAACTTCTATGCTTTACTAGGTGCAATTCACAATTTACTTTTTGTTCATGCATTCTAGAAACTAGTAATTTATAAATGCATAAAGCATAATACCTTCCGTAAGATCTCAGTATAAGTAAGTCTATGAAGACAATCTAGGAAACTTAAATCAGCTTTCTGAAAAGAAGCTCTTATGTGGAGCATCCCCATGTGAATAATGTAAAAAAGTGCTTGTAAAATTTTAGTCTAGAAACATGTGAAGCCTTGCTGCCTGAATAGTACTCTTTAGCAAAAGTGCAATTTCAGCAACCTAGAACTTTTATTTCCTTTTCTACCCCTTGTTATAGACAAGGATACTTTGTCATGAATAACTGATGATTGCATTAAATAATTAACTACTTCGATGTTGCCATAATACTGAATGGTGGTTTAGAACATCTGTGCAACACATTTTCATATAGTTGCATCTCCCGCAGGGTGACATCCCTTCTACCTTCTCACAGTTGACATCCACTCAGGCATCTATGCTTGGTGACGTCTCTTCTTCCATAACTCCGCCAGAGGCTTGGGGCGGCGAGCGATTATCAGACAAATTGATGCACTTCCGTCAATCAGTTAACATGTCTTCTTGTTTCCCGACATTGACTTCGGGTAGTTTAGCGTCAGGATCAATGTTGTCTGGATTACAAGATATTGCTCACCCTACAAGTAAGAGTACAAGCCCCCTAACATCAAGCCTGATCCTGGTCAATTTTTGTGTCCGGGAAACTTCATTAGCACCTTCTGAACTTGTTTCCTCTTCCCTATGTACAACAGGCATAACAGTTCCTGGTAAACTTGATTCTCTTGGTCCACCTTTGTCCTTTCCTAGAAGATTTTCCAGTTATGCCGAGAGAATAGGTGCTACAACATCCTTCAGTGATCTTTCAATGGGATCACCCAAAACTAATGAAACAGGAGCAGAAACGAGGGAAGAAATTTCGAATAGCTTGTTGTCACTGTCCAATGTGTCATCTGCCTCAAGATGTAGTGTTCTTCCAGCTCGAAATGTATGCAACATCAGATGCTGTATTTTTATTTTACCTGCAACAACTATTTCGTTGTAATGATACATCATCTAGTTTGTTCACCATAATTCTTTGCTGAAGGAATTGTGCAGTGAACCAGTGGATGGAGGCTGGTGAAATGTTCTTCATGATGAATCGCTGTAAATCCCTTACTGCTAATTCCTGATCGATTCTTCTTAAATTTCCTGTAATCTTGTGCAGGGTGGAGCGACGCAAGTGCAGGAAACTACATTGCATCCGGATTCTAAACCGGAAAACTCATTTACACTTCAGCTTTTCCAGCACACTCTTGAAGAAGGTCTTGGTTCATTTCAAAAATCTATGCATGAAGACATGCGAAACCTTCACATAGAAATTTTAAGACAGTTCCATATGCAGGAGGTATATGTCTGGCGTTTTTCTTCTTCGGTCCTTTTTACCATTCTCCTCTAATTTTTTGGCATTATTGTGCAGATGGAAACTTCAAGTGTCATGAGATTGATCCTGGAAAATCAGGCTGAGATTATGAAAGAAATTCAATCTCTTAGAAAGGAAACACAACAGCTCCGGCAATTACTGTGATTGTTGGGATTCCTATCATTAAGGTTCTCATCTTTCTGACTGCTGCTCTATGTTTCTCATTCACAATCATACGTTGGCTATTTAACAGAAGCAAAAGGAATCTAGTGTACTTGTGCATCCTATAACAATCACTTGAGCACTCTCCCGTCTTGGTCCATTTGAAGTGAGTTCCAATATAGTTGCAGTTGAGCAAATACCTTTTGGAATGATCCATGTTGCAGACATGGCAATGAGTAGTTTTGTCAAGTCACTTAGCCGGTTTCATGGGCCACCTAAGATGTATGGATTTAAAGACTAATTGCTTCTTACATTTCCATGTTAAGTCATAAATTGTGGCTATAACCACTCGAGTTAAAGGGCAAATGGAAGATGGATGCTTTTTTCCTTTTTTCTGTCTTTTTTCTGTACTGGTGTCATTTTGAATTTGTACAGAAATGGTTTTGACTTGGACAATGTATTGTAGATATATCTTATTCATTCAGCTGATTTAATTATTTTTTAATTCTATAATTGCGTGAATTTTTAAGAGGATTGAATCAAAAGTAAAAGAAATGAGGAAAAAAAAAAGTAGAATTTTACATATTTTCTCGAATGTTAATTACAAAATTATTTATTCATGTTTTCATAACGACATTAATACTCCCTCTAAAAGTCTAAACTGACTCCCTCCGGGCGTATCTAATCGTATGCCTTCTGAGCCACAGCTGATAAATCACCATATGAAACGCATCCAACGGCTGAGGCTCCTCATTCCACACCAGATGCTTACTCGCTGCTGACGCCATTCTTCTCATACCGCTGTACTTTTCGTCGCTCACACCATTCAGTACCTCCTTCAGCCGCTTAGCGCCGCCGCGTGCAGCCACCAGCAAACTTAAATCGGACCACCTCAAAACATCCATCAATGGCAAGTCCTGAATCGGACGGTCTACAATCACCACCGGCACACAGCCCAGAGCCATCGCCTCCACCATCCACGCCACGTCGCCGCCGTAAAAAAACAAACAGAATTTACTGGTTTTGACATTCCCCACCTGGTCTAAAGAATCTCTTTCTATATCAACCAAGAAATCACCATCTTTCTTCAATTCCTCCACGAAATTTGACTCCGTTTTTCCATCCCATTTGAAGTAACCCAAAAACGACGTCGTTGATGCATTATCCGGTGCGGCGGAGATGACGCTAGCGGATGGGTCCAGGGGAGGTAAAGTGATGTCCTTATGCGGGATAAATTTACCGGAGATAACAGGGAAAACAGAAATCTGCACAGAATTTTTCTTCAGCTCGAGAACATTCCGGTCGGCTGAATAATCAATACCTGCGGGTGATAAGAAGAAATGATCAGCACCGAGTGTGCGATTCCAGTAAGGATGGTTGACTCTGAGGTCCCTAACGAGACGCGCAAGAGAGCGCGTGGAGGTGTCGAGAGAAAAGGGTACGAAGAGGAGTTGAGCTTCATTGGGGTCTTGAGTGTGAAAGGGGCTTTTGAGGAGCGAATTGTAAAAGAGAGATGCAACTGGGTTTTGGAAAGTGAATGGTTTAGCTGGGTTGTAAATGAAAATTTTGAAGTTAGTTAGCATGTTTTTGTAGTTCTGGAAAAGGGTGGTGGGGTAGAGATATGGTGAGGCTGAGACGGCGGAGGCGGAGGCGGAGGCAAAGAGGAGGAGGAGGAGGGGAAAAACAGGGATGGTGGTGGCGGCCATTGGTACAAGGCTCGAAGGTTGTGGTCTGTGTTTTTCTTTTTGTTGCAGAAGTGTTAAGAGGTTAAAGAATGGTCCATAGTTGCTTCTCAACGTGTACAATAATCATGGTAGTTGGTGGAGGGTATGTTTCAACATGGTTTAATGAGAATATTTTAATAAATTTTGACAAACATTTTCATTCGCCCATATGTGTCCTACTGTGGAACTTTGAACATGTCTTGCAGCTTGTACTTGTAGTCTGTGGATATAGTCCTAGGCAATCTAACAAGGTTAAAAACAGAAGAGAGTTTATTTTGAATTAATCTACTTGTACATCAATTTTTTACATCAAGTGTCAAAATCGAGATCACTGATTTGAATAATTATTGTTAAAATCAATGATAAATTGTTAAAATTAATGATAAATAAAGTTGTCAACCATAATACAAATATATCAGAACTACTTTAGTCTAAATTCTAACGCAACAAATATGCCTAGGATTAGGAGACATACATACCAAGAGTAGATATGTGAGTTTAGTTTAGATTTAACATATCATATATGTCTAAAGTTATCATACCATAACAGAGTTTTTTGTTTCTACTATTTTTTCCTTGTTGATGTGACAAGAAACGAAGTATAAGTTGGTAGTAGAATGTTGCAGAGGAGTAGATTATGTGCGTGCAAAACTTTAATTTTACTTGTTCTAAACGCTTAACATTGTTTGATTCAAATTAATTTAAACTAGCTGATGAAGTCCATAAAGTAAAGAAATGTGTCAAAAAAATCAAGACCTTCTTGTTGGGTGTATCCTTTAGCAACTAACCGTGCTTTATATCTTTCCACAGTTCCATCCGCTTTGAATTTTACTTTATAAACCCATTTGCATCCAATGGTATGTTTGTCATGTGGAAGTTTCATGAGGATCCAAGTATTATTCTTTTCAAGAGCTTTGATTTATGCATTCATAGCTTCCTGCCAATGTGGAAACTTGATGGCTTGGGCATAATATTTTGGTTCGAAAACATTAGAAATTGATGTAGTAAAAGCTTTACGTGAAGGAGCTAAACGATTTGTTGAAAGAAAATGGGATATAGGGTAAGGTTTACCAGATGCACAAGGTCTGGCCAGCATTGTAGATGACTGGATTGCCATGGAAGAAGAAGGTAAATCACACTCATAATTATCCAGATGAGAGGGTGGATGTCTGGTTCTAGTAGACTGTCTGGGAGTAGGTAGAAAAGAAGGATTGGGAAGATTCATGTTTGATAACTCAGGAGAGTGTGCAGGGGGATTAAAACCTGGATTGCCTGGTAATGATGGTTGGGTAATATGATCAGAACTTGTACCAGATGGATTATTTTTGAGCTGAGGGGAGTAGGAATGATGTTAGGTGCTGGTGTTTGGGTCGTTTGAGGTGTGGAATGATGCACAAGCTCAGGTATAGGAAATAAATGTTGGCTTGTAGATGACTGAGACGATAAAATTTGTTTGTAGGGAAATGAATCTTTATGAAAAATTACATTCTTGCTAATAAATGCCTTTTGAGTTTGTAAATCATATACTTTGTAACCTTTGTATCCAAGGGGGTATCCAAAGAATACAAACTTGGATGCTCGAGGTGAAAATTTTGTTCTATGAACATTGAGTGTGGATGCAAAGCAAAGGCAACCAAAGGTCTTTCGATGATCATATTCTGGTGGCTTTTGGAAGAGCTTTTCATAAGGTGTTTTATTGCCAAGAATTGGTGATGGAATACGGTTTATAAGGTGAATGGTTGTGAGTATGTAGTCACTCCAAAAGGTAAGAGGTACATTAGATTGAAATATGAGTGTTCTGGCTATTTGTAAGATGAATTGATGTTTTCTTTCCACCACTCCATTTTGTTGGGGTGTTTCAACACAACTTCTTTAGTGTGAGATTCCAAGTGAATCATAGTAATCAGGCATGGCAAATTCTGCACCATTATCTGATCTAATGGACTTTATTTTGGTATTAAAGTGTGTAAGGGCCATTTGATAGAAGTTTTTGATATGGCTACGAGTTTCAGATTTTGACTGCATCATGAAAACCAATGTGCATCGTGAATAATCATCAACTATAGTGAGGAAAAATCTGTAACTATTGAAGGAATGTTCACCAAATGGTCCCCAAATATCACATTGAACTAAATCGAAGATTTTATTTGACATTGATTTACTAATAGGAAAAGGCAACTTCTTTTGTTTTGCTAGCGGACATATTTCACATATATGTAAATTGTTACAAGGTATTTGAGAAGCAATGTGTGGAATTTTGGACATTCTTTCGTTGGATATGTGGCCAAGTCTGAGGTGCCATAGGTTATGACTTAAATGCTGAGAAGTGTTGGCTGTTGGACTACTGATAGACTGAGGTGCAAGAGGTTTGTTATGAACAATGAGGAGTTGATATAGGCCCTCTTTTTCCTTAGCAAAGCCAGTCATCTTCAAGGTTGACAGATCATGTACAAAGCAATTAGAGGCAGAAAATATTATACAAAGATTGGAAGATTTTGTTAGTTTAGAGACTAATATAAGGTTGAATGAAAAAGAAGGTACGCATAGAACATTATCAAGTGTTAAGCTATCAGAAATTTGGACTTTCTCAATGTGGCTAACTGGTACAGAGGTGACGTTCGGTAGATGAACATTAGTATCCGAAGTTGAATCGATGGAAGTGAAGAAAGCTGGTAAGCAGATCATATGATCTGTTGCTCATGTATCAATAATCCAAGAAATGGTTTTTGGTTTGAGATAGGCTGTATTGCAAAAAGGGATACCTGGTGTGATGGTAGATGCTGATTTGGCGACTGAATTTTGCTAACTTTTAGAAAAAGCTAAGAATTGTTGGAAAAGATCTTGATTGAATAAAGTATTTGGCTCCCCATTATTCCCAGATTGATCAGATGTCATAGCATGAGCATTAGGAATATCAGATTGCAGTCATGCTTCTCTAGGTCCTTTCCAACCAGGAGGATAGCCTATGAGTTGGAAACACTTATCTGCTGTGTGATTTAGGTAACCACAGTGGGTCCATTTTGGCTTCTTCTTATCCTTCCAAGGTATAGGCCTGTTAGATGCTCTAGTGAACCGTCTTGCTACCATTGCAGCTGAATCAGAGAATAAGTGATTGTGTAGGTCTCGTTGGCTTTCTTCTTGAAGGAGAAGTGCATATACTCGTGCTAGTGATGGAAGTGGAGAAGTTAGGAGCAATTGGCTCCTTAATATAGAATAAGATTCATTGAGTCCAATGAGAAATTTCATAACAGCATCTGATTGATGGATATCAGAACTGCTACGTAATATATCACAAGTGCAGCTAGAGAGTACTCCACAGTTGCATTTAGGGAGGGGTCTGCAGCTAATATACTCATCCCATTTAGCTTTGAAGGAGTTGTAGTATACAGTAAGTGTTTGTGATCCTTGAGAAATGGAACTGAGAGATTTTTCCAAGTGGTATACTCTAGGACCATCACTACGAATGTACCTAGTTTTAAGCTCATTCCAAACTTCACAGGCAGATGAAATATACAGCAAGCTTTGACGAATCTCATTATTGATTGAATTCAATAACCAAGACAACACAAGGTCATTGGCGCGAATCCAACAATTGTATAGAGCACCAAAAGATAGATTTAGAATTGGCAATGATCCATCAATGAATGCTATCTTGTTCTTTACACTCAATGCCATAGAAATTGAGCGGCTCCAAGATGTATAATTTTCTCCATTAAAAACTTCAGAAACGATTAAGGCACTCGGATTATCACTGGGATGTAAGAAGAAATAACTAGTTGGATCATCTGCTCGATTGAAAAGTGAATTTGCCATGAATTAATTCAGAATAGCAGAAGCTTAATTGAAGAATTTAAGCTTTGATACCATGTAAAATTCTCGAGTTGAGAATTATAGTTTCATCAAGAAGAAATGAGAAAGAAAAACGAAGAAGAAAAGTAAAATAGAGAAGGAAGGAAGAAAGAATTCTGCAATATTATTTCTTGAATTGAAATGAATACATTTGTCAAGTATATAAAAGAAAACTACATTTATCAGTTGAAACAAACTATCAACAACTTTAACTATCTATCAACAACTTTAACTATATCAACAGATTTAACTAGTTGTCCTAACTAAATTTAACTACCATGCTAGCTAGGCTGTTGCTGCTGCATCATCAGCTATATCGTGAGAAATACTATTTGGTTGTGTCTGAAGCACACATAAGAGAAAATATTCTATGCACTCTTGTATGAATATATTACAAAAAATTATAAAATCATTCAAATCAAATATTGTCAAGAATCTGAAAATAGTTGATTTGACAAAGTATACGATTTGATATAATGCTTAGATTATTGGATGTGGGTAACTTACCCATGGTATGTATGTGCATCAAAAAACTCGTGATGACTCATTGAATAGAGAAAAGCAAGAATGATAAAAATAAATATTGATAGATATTATTGAAGAAAGAATGTATTTTAAATAGAAATATGATGGAAAATTTGTGGTTAAAAAGTAAGGAAAAGTCATTGATGTGATGAAAAATATTATTTTATTAAAAAATGTGTAGTTGAAAATAAATTTTGAAAGAATATATACGAAACATGGGTGCTACAAACTTGATTATAAGACTAGAAGGTCAATTGTGTTATCGCCTCCTCTTATTTTACACCATACAAGTAGTAGTATAATTGAAACAAACATCATATTGAATCGAAAGTTCAACATCTTAAATATTTTATTGTTTGCAAAACTGATTAGACCATCTAAAAAAGATGATGCTAAAAAATATAGAAAATTCACATTAGTTGAAGAATCTTCAATATAATGAATTCTCACATATTGCTTGTTCTCGTAGCAAATAGGTTAATTTATCTTCACTAGCTAAGTATGTGGTTGAATTGTCTTTTATTTTTTGAAAATTATTGAGGGCGATATATATGGACTCAATCATTCTCCACGTGGACCGTTTAAATATTTAATAATTTTGAAAAATGCATTTACTAGATGGTCACGTGTGTTTATTATCTACTGGCAACCTAAAGTTTATGAGATTCACTGCTAGATAATTAATCATGAGAATAAAACATTTACTTTGACAAGCAGTGGCGGACCCAGCACTTAGCAAGGGGGGTGACCGCGCATGCTGGGTTCCTGTGGATGAGTTTTGGGAAGGAGATCGCTGGGCGCCGGCGACTGGTTTGGTCTCAGCCTGTTCATCTTCTTCCTCTCCCATTTCTTTTTTTGTAATGTGATTGGACCGTCGCTGCCATCCCCATCGTTTTTTTAAATTGGTTTGAGCCATATGTTATTCGTCCAGTACTTAATTATATAAATGCCCAACCCAACGTTTTTTTTTTTTTTTTTTGTAATTGAGTTGGGCACTTGGGCTATTTGTTTTTCGGCCAAATACTTAATAATATAAAGATCCAGCCCAATGCCCTTGAGCCCAACCCATTTTCCCCAATANTTTTTTTTTTTTTGTAATTGAGTTGGGCACTTGGGCTATTTGTTTTTCGGCCAAATACTTAATAATATAAAGATCCAGCCCAATGCCCTTGAGCCCAACCCATTTTCCCCAATATCAAACTAAAATGTGTGGAACCCAAAAATCATTTCCCCTGCCACGCGATTTGGAGTTCCAGACAACTGCCCAGGCCCGAGTTCCTCAGCTTTCGCGGTTCTGCTCTGGCCGTCTTCAGACTCTTCTCCGACAGTCTTCAGACTCTTCTCCGGTCCGCCTGTCCGTGAATCTCACCACCATCGTCATTCGTCCACCGACCGTCGGGAGTCCGCCGCCTGTCCGCGACTGACCCGTGAGTTTTCTCATTAAATCCTGCCTCGTCGTTTTTTTTTTGTATTGTTATTATCTATAATCTATTGATGAGTTATTTTTATGATTTATGATGGTTTTCTCTTTCCAGTGTTGTTTAGGGTTTAGAGAAATTAGAAATTTGGAATTTGGGGAAATTAAAATTGGATTTGGAATTTGGAATTAGAATTGGATTTAGGGTTTATGGTTTGGAATTGGATTTAAGGTTTGTAATTGAATTTGAAATTAGGTTTAGGGTTGTATTGAATTACGCTTTCATATAAATATAATTTTTACGTTTTAGTGCGTTTACATATATATTGAGTAATTTTTAATTTTATTTAATTAAATATTAATAAACGATCTCGGTCTTACGATCGTTGATTGTCGAAGTTGACGGGTTAACGTTCGTCCAGGTTGAGCTTGAAGGTTGGATCCGCCATTGTTGACAAGTGTTATCTTAACTGCAGCAACACTCATACTCAATATACCTATTTGTTCACTTGTTTACATTTAAGGGGCGATTTGTTGAATGTCATCACGTATGAGAAAGTTATCCCAATTTGAAAAGAAATATGCAAATATTGATTTCTAATTTCAAGCTATAGTGAATTTCATTTATAGAGATTAGATTTCCCAAATTTCTTGATATTCGGAACAATTTGGTCCTTTTTTTTATTTTGAAGTAAAAAAGAGCATTTTGCTGCACTTAAAACTTTTAATTTATTATAATAAATAAATTTAGATATATTTTCTTGAATAATATTTTTCGTAAAAATACATCTATATTTATTTTCTTGAAAAATAATTTTTTGAAAAAATCAACTTTAACAAAATAAGTGACTCCAAAAGTTAGGTAGCAGTAGCACAACTATAGGTTTTTATTTTCTATGTTTAAAAGAATAGGGTTGAACCATCCAATTTCATGTGATGCACTGCGAGTATTTAGCATTTGTTTGTTCCCTATTATTTTTAAAATATATTTTTCTTTTTTTTTTCAACCACACATTATAAAAATAATATTAAACGTAAATTCAAAACTTTTTCTTATTTTTTAACCACTCATTCTCTATCAATTTATTGTTCCAAAATGCATTATTTAAAAAAATGGGCCTCAAGCAGGCACTTAATTTTCGAAAGTGAGATTTTAGGTCAATAATTTATTTAAATATCTGAGTCGGAGTACTGTATGCTCAAAATGGTAAATATAGACGTTAAAATAACATGTGACTTACGATTGAATTGGAGATAAATATTAAGTGATTTGACAATTTTACCCTTAACTTCAAGTCACACAAAAGTCATGTGATTTTACCGTGCACATTGACACTTTCAATCATTTAAATACCTAAATTCAAATAAATAGATAAACAAATTCAGAACTCCACTTTAAAAGTTAAGATGTAAGACAACTTGGGAATCCCAACCCTAATTTTCTCCGAACTTCCTTTTAATGGTATCATTTTTGACAAGAAAATTATAAGAATTACTAGTTTCGTGCCCGTGCAATACATTGACTGTGTTTTTTTTTTTTTAAGGTAACGTTAGTGTGTCGAGTGTTATGGGTTGATGGGAGACTTGTGCTTTTAGGTTACCAAGATCAACTAAATTTGATGATGTAAATTTCTATATAATTTACCCATAGAATCAACTATGAAGCATTTGAAGAGCACAAAGAAATCAAGAAAACATTGGTGTGAAATCCAGTGGAAAAGTGCCACCGTTGAATTAAGTAGAGAAAAATTATGAAGTTCGGGTTAAAATTATTACCCGAATCAACATGCACATAAAATTGTTATAAAATGAATATAAACAACAATAGACTGCAGATAATTAGTTGGTCCATCCAATTTGTACATGGAAAATATATTCTCTCCTCTCCACAAGTTAATACAAAATAGTTACTATACTCGTCTCATGTGTATAGTGCTACTATAATGTAATCATAGCAGCAGACGAGCATGCAAGAGCTCAAATTAAATTACATTTAAACAAGAAGAAATATAGAAAGAGGCCGAGACTTCAACAAAAGCAAATAAAGAAATCTTCAAATCACGAGAAACCATATGTTACCGTGATTTGTCACTTGAAGAAGCAAATAAATGTCGGGGACGGGGGCTTCATATGAAATTTGTTAAATTTCAAGCCTTTGGTTGCATTTACCATTCAAGGGTCAGATAACAATTTTTAATAGATATTTACCATTTGTCCCCTTTTAATTGATTAAAAATATAGTTAAACTTAATTTTTGGGTCAACCGCTGGAAAAATGGATGAAAACCATCCAAAATGGTCTCACATGTAATGGCCGGAAATGTTAATGGCGACGGTTGCAACAAATCAAAAGTTTGAAAAAAGTCTACTAATGTTTCAAAGGTTTGGGGCTTTTGTTGGAATTATCCCTAATATATTTTAAATAGTAATATGATTAGAAATATATGGTTAAAAAGTAATGAAAATTTATCGATGTGATGAAATATATTATTTTATTGAAAAATGTGTGATTAAAAATAAATTTTGGAAGATTCTATTTTGAATGGATGTGTACCAAACAGAGACTTAGTGTGTTTGTTTGTCTCCCATTATTGTAGAAGGGAATAATGAATAATATTTTTTGGAGTATGTGTGATTGAAATTTAAAGCAACTTTATTGATTTGTGTGTAGAATATTTTATTTAGTGAATGTATAATGAAGAATTTTACTGTAACAAACAATACTTTAAAATAATTAATGACAAACGAGGCCTTAATATGGGCTACATCAACATAAAAATTTACATGATAATTTATCAACGAATGATTGACAAGGTTTAATTCGATCAAAATCTCGTCAATTGACCCCTTCACGTATTTCTTTCTTGGCAAGTATTGGAGAGACGGAAATTTAGGGCTCTTCTCGAAACAGTGACTCAACCATTCGAGAAAGAACTCAAATTTGCTGAAAATCAACATCTTGAATCAGATTAAAATGTTTCTCTGAACCAAATTCTTACGCTCCCTCTTCGATCTTTTCGCATTCTCTCTAAACTGAATTCGATGGACGAGTCCTTCAGCAATCTTCCAACGAGCCACTTGCTTGGCTCAGTCCCGGTAAACTACTCTTTCCACATTTCATAACGTTACTGTTCTATAAATGATTTAATATGATTATCTCGGTAACTTCCTTTTGTCTGATCATAATTTCCTGGGAAAGGGCTTTTTCTGAAATCTTTGATTGCATTGAGATCTAATTACTCAAGGGAAGGTTGCGTTTTTATAATGTTCTATGCGGAAGCTCTAGAAATGTGGACTTGATATATAAAATTTGAACTGTTATGGTAATCATTTATGAGGGATTTTATTTATTATTTTTTTTTAAGTTAATGCTAGTTTTGGAAGTAAAATTTATGAGAGAGCCAATATTCGGTGACGCCTTTAACGAGTATTACCTGGAAGATGATTATTTGGTGTCATACTAAAGGTCATTTTTCATCTGATCAGTTTTTTTTATTGTCTAAAAAAAAGGGGGGTTGGGGGGGGGGGAGGGGGGGGGGGGGGGGGATGGTTAAGCCTGTTCAGAATTGTAATTTTATTAATTTTTATATTGAGGTGATTAAATTCAAAGCCCAAGTGATTATTATCTGTGATTTGCCCAACCACGGTTAGAGCATCTTTTCCATGTTAAGCAACTAGAAACAATTTCTCAAGTTTTTTTTATAAGTTTTCTTATTGATAGTTGACTATAGTCATATCTCATTGTAATGAGTAGAAAGAATGAAGAACTTATAGGTAGATGTTGTGAAATCAACAACTGTAACATCAACATTAATTTATTTGAATCCTCCGCCCCTCTATTTATTTTGCTCCCTTTTCTGTTTGAGATGCCTCTCAAGTTTCTAAGGGAATTCTACTGTTAAAAAAATCCTCAATTTAATTATGCTTCATATGCTTGAAAAACAAGTACACAGAGTGACAAACTGAAGAGGTACTTAGTATATTTATTTGTTCTTCTATATTAAAATTTTGTACATGTGCAGGCTGTTGTTAGTGAAGAAAAGACAGCCACTAACAAAGAGGGTAAGAGATCTTATAATAAATTTTTTATGTTTATTGTTCTATTCTCTTAAACAATGCATCTTTCAATATGAATGTTTGATTCTGTGCAGTTCCTGGTGCAAATTTGCAAATATTTCCTCCCAATAATGGTGCAAGTAGGGGCCCGGGATATCAAACTCTCGGTGGTACCACTGGTATTTAGTATCTTCTATATTTGTTATGACACATACCTGTAGAGAACATGGAGAACTTTAGCAGCATCTAGGATATTGTCTGTTCTGTTTGGCAATTATAGTTGAACACTAGTTTGTTCTCAAAGTTCATTTTTGAATTAATGATTTGGAACAATATGAATCTGCGAACAGCTTTGGTGCATGCCTCATGGATTGGAACACCAAATGGTATTGTCTATATCCTACAAAACTGTGCACCACCAAATGGAGGAAAGTGAAAACATTATTGGATTATGACTCTGGTTTTTTGCCCCTATATAAAGATAAAACTTAGTTGGATACAAAGCCGTATTGAATCCCTGAATATAGCAAAGGGAAAGGGCAGACAGATATCCTTTTCTGACTTCCAGATCTTTGGTACTAGCATAGTGCCATTTGGTCCTTTAAAAAGCATACGTTCTTCCTGCTTTTGGAGCTTTTAAAAGCAAAGCATACTCTGTTTAAAGGAAGAACGTATGCTTTTTAAAGGACCAAATGTTGCTTTTGGAGCTTTTAAAAGCAAAGCATACTCTGTTTTCCCATAATTTTTATTGTGAATCTAAAGATAAAAGATTAAACTTTACTTTTGAAATGTAACTGTCATTATTTCTTGCCATATGTAATGTACCGGGAGTTATGCATCATTTTCTGGTTTCTCATACATCCGGTGACGATTATTCTCCTGAAATTATTATCTTTGTATAATCACAAATTTGTTAATGGCAGAGCTTGAAATTTTTGGCTAGAAAACCTTGTTTACTCTATATGATGGCTGGCTTGATATATATTTATAAATGTTCTGGGAAAGGGGATGGTCTTCTCTGGATGACATTCTTAGTGCCTTTGAACTTCATTTCCATAATATCAAGGACATGTTGCTTGTTATTTGTTTCACGAACCACATTTTTCTTGAAACAAAAATGATAGATAATGAAGAAATATATTTCATTCACCTAGATTGTAGTGAATGCTTGTTAATATGTGATATTTAGGTACTCTTGGTTCTTTCCTTACCCTTACACTTGCCTAATGAACAAAGGACATTCACTGTAAGCCAGACTTTTGATATGCACATTAAGGGAATGTGCAGTATCAGCTCCTATTTTTCATCTTTTACAAGCTCCAAACCTTTTTATGTCTCTAAAATACCTAGAAGATTCCAACAAAGAAGCAAATACCCTTGCTCAAACAGCTAATGACATCCTACCTAATAATTCCTGCAGATGGAGATGCACAACAGTCGACGAACAACTGGAAAGGAGTGTTCAGTATCTCTTCTTACACCCAATATTTTAATGTAGATACAGACATTGTGTTGAACAGATTGATCAGTTCTTTGTATCCTATAAGTGGAGATTTTTTCAGCAAGATTGATGCCAACCCAGACCTGTAAGTTTTGGTGTTTGGAGATGGATTTTATTTTGACTGGAATAATTAATTTTGTTTCATTTCTTTATTTGAAACCATGTGTTGAAAAAGATATCTTTACTCGAGTATATGATGCGGTGTTACCTGTAAAATCCCTGACACCACTTCTCTTCTCCTGCTTCCTCTCCAGCTCTCTATATCTATCTCTCTTGCTTTCGAGAAAATACATCCAAATTGAACTAGTTAACTGCATGTTACTTGATTGGGAATCAAAGATACTTAAAACTAGTTGATTTCTGACTAATTTTCTTCTGAAGACTTCTTAGTTGAAATGAAAGAGTGCATGTTTTGATGATGCAAAGTTACAGGATTCTTTTTCACCAATATTGTTCAATGAGATGCTGAAAGGATGGATTCAGTCTCAAACTTAACAGTCCATTTTAAATATTTTACAAGAAAACACTTTCCCATGGGCCTGCTGTTGACATTTAACAATTTATACATAATATGAAGAATATTGTGAATTGTGATAAGTCCACGAAATGCTCAATTCCTGATTTTCTTCTAATATTAGAAATCTTCTTTCATTTTCTGACTTATCTTCATATATATCCACAATTACTGCATTACACCTACATATGCTTTAACACAAGTTTGGTTTTATCATTTTAATCTCCAACCCCATATTGATATAGTTGTCTGCAGTAGTCAGTATCTGTAAATTGTCTACTCAGACCACTATCCAAATTTATTACAATTAAAATTGGTGATAGTCTGGTCTTCAACGAACTTTTTCAGCTCAAGTTCTCGAAATTTTACATTTTAATTTTTTTTTAGCTCAAATGCACTCCAAGCAAGTTATAAATGTGCTGCAAATGGGAGTGCAGCATATTGTTTCTTACCTGTGGTTATGAACTGTTGCTACAGTCAGTGGTCACGTATTCCTACTGGTGATTTCTAGTTTCCAATTCTGTAATACTTCTATAGTGCTGATAACTTCCATCGTACTGAAGATATTTTGAAGAAATCAGCTGCCAATATTAACTGCTAAAGATTAAAATTCGGTTCTTTCTTTCCAGAATTCTATGATGTAGCGCATGATCTTTCTCATGTACCTGGGTGATTATAAATACTAGAATGGCATCTATCTATTATTAGTGAAGTGCATTTCCATACTTCCACAAATAAAGAAGTGATTGGACCTTGGGAGTTAAGGATGAAATAATAAGTGATGACAAAGTGTCTCTTTTCGAATTTAGTTGGTAGATATAAATAAATAAATAAAGGTACTCGTTTTGGGCTGGGCTAGAGGTTTTCTAAGTCCACTTCCTCCTAATATGTAATCCTTCAACACCCCCCCCACCCCCCCCGCCCCACCCCCCACCGGCAACATAGTTTGACTGTTTTCTCAACCAGAATTATACTAAAAAATGTATACAGAGAAGGACTGTCTGATTAGACAAGATGATTAGGTGGAAATTCAGAGTAAAATATCTAAAATATGAAAAGAAAACTGTAATCATTGTTTTGAAAAATTATTTGAGGCTTACACCTTGAATCCCACCTCTCCTGAGGCTTTCATAAAATGCATCGAACCCCACCCCTAAAGTCATTTGTGAGGCTTATGCCTCAAGGCTAAGTTGTTTGCCTGCTTGTCTTGCATTTTCTTGACATTCTATTACTAGTAATAGGTTTTTTTTTTTTTTTTTTTCAATTGATTTATGTTATGTTTGTTTTCAAGCTAAACTTTTAGTTTTTATTCTTTTTAATGGATTTTCAACTTGGTGCGTGATTTATTATAAGCATATTTTTGTGCTATTACATTCTTTTGAACTATTTAGTATTCTGTTTTGAGGCTCATGCTTCAAAAGCACCTCAAGGCTTACACATCGCCTAGCCCCACAGAGGCAAAAAACCTCAATAACCAATTAAACCTTTTTAAACATTGACTGAAATATCTTCCAGAAGCTTAAGAAAGGGATAATAATGATCTCAAAATCGTTTGGATATGAACTGCACAGTAACATCTATATTATTCTAGTTTTCATTCTGTTTCTCTTGTTATATTTCAATGTTCAGTTCCACTTTATGGCTTCATCCTTTCGGCATTGCTGCTCTTTCCCCCTGACTTTTCTTTTTTGTTTCCCAACTTTTAGCTATGGACTTGTTTGGATCTCCACTACATTGGTATTTGTGATTGCCTCCCTTGGAAATTGTGCTACCTATCTAATGCATAGAAGAAGTGATCACAGTACTTCATGGACTTTCGACGTCAGTTATATAAATGTGGCAGCTTGCTCCATCTACGGTTATTCGCTGATAGTGCCACTGGCATATTACTTTTTGCTTCAGTACCTGGGATCAAATGCAAGCCTTATACGCTTTTGGTGCTTGTGGGGATATTCCCTTTTCATTTTCATTCTAAGCTCTGTAAGTATATGTGCCTGCCGTGTCTTTGTTTCTCACGATAAATTAGTCACAGGGCATTCAATTCCTAATTTTGTCTTGACCTAAGCAACAAAAAAAGCTACCAGTTATATGTTTTTTTGTCAAATGATTTTACACGTTCTACCAATTGCAAACCAATTTTTGGAAGGTGCTTCTTTGGGCTTCCGTTGCTATGAACTCACTGGTATCTGATAGTAGTTTCTTTTGTAAGATTGGACACTGTGATCCTACAACCGTAAGTTCAGTGGAGCTAATTTGACGGGAAAATAAGCTTACTGGTTTTCTAACAAACGCTATATATTGCTGTCTATTCATTCTGATCAATGCAATTTGCAAATATGAATGTGGGTGTATCTGGACGTTCCGCAAACTGTTGTTAAAAAAGAATGAAAATGTAGACTGTACTAAGTAGTTGATAGACATTTTTAATTTGATTTTGCAGGATGTATTGAAGCTGAACTCTCTTTGGTATGTGTTATTCACTGATTAAATAGTATTAGTTGGTGGTACTAGGATGTTATAAATCGTTAGCCACAACTTTAGACGAACAATTTGAAATTGAAAGGTTTTAGGTTAAGTGAAGTTAAGATATAATAAATGTAACAGCAATTTAGTTGGAATAGGAGTAAAGGTTGATAAGAATCTTATTTAAGGATGATGTTACCTCAACGAGTGGTTTTTCATATTTTTAAGTCCAATTATTTAAAAGATTGAGCAGCTGAAGAGGATATCATGCATATAATTATAGTGAATTGGGCAAAATCGAGAAGTGCTAAGAAAATGTATATATTAGAAGAGGGAAGCAGAGAGCACATTAAGATGGTATAAGATGGTAGCAAAAGATTTGATTTCAATAGGCCTTTCAGTAGACATGGGCCGGCGAAAGAGAATTCATGTAACCGACCCAAGTTAGGAGTTATTGATGCTCAGTATTTTATCATGATGCACACCTAGTTCTTTTGTTCCTGAATTTGCGCTTTCTTGCTTCATGTTTGACATTCATGTGAACCATCATTGCCATGCTTGACTTGGACCAACGAATCTCATGCTGATTGTGCATTTCATTGAAGGTTCTTATTTGGTTTTGTTATTCTGTCATCTCCTCCTGACTGTAAAATTTAAATTAGTAATGGAGTGATCTGTTTTGTTTCCTTGAATATGTTCAGTTCCTGTTGGTTATTCCAGTTGAGTTTCTGCGGTGGACTATCATATTACTCGGTGGTGGTGTATCAGCAAGCTTTGTTGCTTTGAACCTCAGATCTTATATACAAGAGAGTGAAATTACAATAGTTGTTATTTCTGCATTTGTCCTGCAAATGGGTCTGGCAATCTTCATCAAGATGTGGTTTTTTGCATAAAGCTCGATTTTGGTTTGGTGTATCTTGGGTGACAATTTTATCATTTGGGTTTTACTGTATTGGGGTAAAGAGTGTGAAATGCAGTGTAAGCTAAATTGTTGCAAACTTATGGTGATGTGGTTTTGTTGTGTATGAATGTGGAGGAATTTGAACATTTGGAACATGGCTTAGGTTCTTTCAGTCACATATATAAACAATATAGTTAGAATATTTTGTTTTTTGTTTAGATTCTAATTTCTGTAAATATACAATGTATGGATTTTGCCTTGACATGTCCAAAGAGTTGCACATTGTTTTGGTTACTGCTTTCTATTCAATAATGAAGCTTTACGGGATCTTTTTATCCACGTCTTCATCTCCGTCTTAGGTTAGGTATTTGGTAGAGGCCAAATTTCATTTGAGTCAATTACAGCGTGGACTTGGAAAACTCAAAAACCATTTTTATTTATTTATATTGAATAATAAAGTATGTATCTAGACGGCTTTTCAAAAGTTGGTGGTCAAGGAAAATTTTATTTGGACATTATCTTGTTAGCCCTGTCTGATGGGATTAAAATCAGAGTTTTAGTAGATTTTGATAAAAATTAATGAAACATGTGGTTGAAAAGTTGTGAGTTTCATAAAATGTACGGCTAAAATTAATGATTGAATTTGACTTCATATTGTAATTTTTACCATTCATAGGCTTAATATATTTAGTTTTTATTAGGTTTGGCTAAAAATTAGTGAAAGACGCATTAGAATATTTCATTGAGAGCATGCTTGAGCTTCATTTTTTTGTTTTTATTACAAAAATATATTTTGAAACAGTAATTTGATAGAAAACTTGTGGTTAAAAAATAAAGAAATTTTTTGAATTTATGTCTAATATTATTTTATTCATGAATCTGTAGTTGAAAATAAGAAAGAAAAATATATTTTGAAAATAATGATAACCAAACAATGATTGATTTTTTTAAAAATTTATATTCATTGAAATATCTGCCCATTCAATTTTCTTAATATATTTCAACCTTTCCATATATCACCTTCCTTTCTTGTACATGTAAATGTCGTCTACAAATAGTGCAATTCACATCCCCACGAAAAATGCTCCTCTTCATTCTCATTTTATTTGCACAAAAATTCAGATTGTTACATTGAAAACGTTCGAAGTTCAATTTATGTAGTTATTTGGGTACCATAAATATGCAATTACAATAATAAGATCCATATTCGAACATAAAAAGAAAAAAAAAATTAAAAAAAATCCAAGACGTGCCAAGCGAAAAGGTGTCGAATAATAGCACTTAGCCCGCCTTTGTTTGAAAAGATGCAATCCCCTAAGTTTCGTGCACAAAATCATCCTCCGCAACGTCAGTGGGTTCTACGTGGCGTCTTTTGATTGGTCACAACCAAATGACAAACAAGTACAAATAAAATAATCGAAAAATTGCACCGTCTCCTCAGAGTCAGTAGTACTACATTACAAACAGCTTCGTATTTCGTGTATTGTTTGTATCTATATTCCTCAAAACAAAAACCCTACAAGAGTTAGTCACGAGTCTCCTCATTTTTCACTGCCGACAAATTCCTATTGTTCGTTAAATTTTGTGTATTTATTTTCAGACTGACTCATAATCAGAGCTGAGATAGATAATTCACTCTCTGTAGCTCAACAATGGATGCTATGGATTCCACGCGTGCATTTGTCAAAGACGTTAGGCGTGTCATCATCAAGGTTACATTGTTTTTAATTATCATTTTATGTGTTTTGCTATATTCGGATTAAATTTGTATACAAAGTCCGGTTTTCCATTAGTTCAAATGTAAGCAGGATTAAATTTCATTTATTTATGTTGATTTCCTTGAATTGGATAATTATATGTAAGGTTTACATTGGTTTGTATTCTTGAATTGTTGTGAATTTCAATTCCCAATTTATGTAGAGAAAGGTGCACCCTTTGAAGAACTGGTACTAGGAATGTGAATCAGTAATTTGTGCCTTCGTCACATATTAGATTTGCACTGAATCGTTTTGAATATTTTCATTTTTCATCTTTTTGTTTTAAATGTTTTGAACCCCCTACATTATTTAGTGGATTAGTAGATGATAACCAGTAGTTCCAAGTGAGGATAACTAGTACTTCTAATACATTCGGACGTTGATTGAAATGTAGACCAATTCTTGAGTAAACTTTTAAACTCTGACATACAAGTATTTTACATTCAAGTTTCATATGAAAATTTGCAAACTCTTGTTGGCCTAAAATGTTTAATTCTGTCATAAGTGAGATATTTTAAATTAAGAATCGGATAGGTAGGGTTGTCAGAAGGAGATGTTAATGGTAAAACAGGCAGTTTCTTTTCTAATCAAATTATTTGTTCCTCTACTTCTGCTTTTGGTTTAGAATTGTAAAATTATGGCTAGTCAGCTTTGTTAAGGCCTAATAATAGCCTTTATTTCTTCCATCACACTTTTTCTTTTGGTTTAGTTCGGCCTGCTTGTGTATCCTTTACCTCGAGATCATAGTTTTAATCTTTGCTGATAATTAATCTTAATTTTTTTGAAGGTTGGAACTGCTGTGGTCACGCGAGCTGATGGTAGATTAGCACTTGGAAGATTAGGAGCACTATGTGAGCAGGTGAGTTGAAGGATCGTGTCCTGCTTATTTTCTTTCATGTCTAGTTAATGCATCGACTGACATTTATCAATGCTTACACTGTTGAATTCCAATTGAAGTGCAGATTCAGGAATTAAACTCTCAGGGGTATGAGGTTATTTTGGTGACATCAGGTGCTGTTGGTGTCGGCCGCCAACGCCTTAGATACAGGAGATTGATTAACAGCAGGTTTTGGCATTGGTTTTTATGTTTGAAGTTTATTTTGGAAACTTGAGAAAGAATATGATGGAATCTTTGCAAACCAAGGAATATTCATTTGTTTGTTTACTAATCTGCGTGCTTGGTTTGGCAGTTACCTGTAGACGTTATTAACTGGTTATTAAGTACCACTATATGCGTGCTGCTGAATTATTTGATGAGTCTTGCAGGCTGATTTCATTCTATTGCACCTCTGGAAGCTCCAATAAAGAATATATATCATGGAACCTTCCCTGAATAATGTTGAATTTTCTTCAGTTACGGAGTCACTAATATTGGTGACTTTGGGTTTTCTGCAGCTTTGCTGACCTCCAGAAACCACAGATGGAACTCGATGGGAAGGCTTGTGCGGCTGTTGGACAGAATGGTCTCTTGGCTCTCTATGATACTTTGTTCAGCCAGGTAAAATCACAATGTAGGTACCTTATCTTGATTATTAGTCAGACTAGTTCCCTGCCTTGTGGTAGTTCAAAAGAAATAAATCTTTTTGATTGGAAGTGTTATTTTTATGCATTTCACCGGTCACGATGATTTTGTTTCTCATATGCAGTTGGATATGTCATCAGCACAGCTTTTAGTTACTGACAATGATTTTAGAGATCCGGATTTTAGGAGACAACTTAATGAGACTGTAAAGACTTTGGCATCTCTGAAGGTTATTCCTATATTTAATGAAAATGACGCTGTCAGTACCAGGAAAGCTCCTTACGAGGTACTATTCTCTGCTTAATTGCTTACTATTTTGTTGCTTTTATTATAAAGTTAGCAGGTCAGTGCTATTTCTGTCTAGAGACATGAGAGGTTTCTGCAGTATGGGTTACGTATATGTGCAAGTTTGACCTTCTTCTTTTTTTAATTTCACACGCTTATTTCACTTGCAAGTTTAGTCTTCCTTACTGCCTGCTTGTCTGATGATATTTCTGTGCCTTGAACACGTATGTATAAACTTATATGAGTGCTAAATAATTTTTCCTTATAAACAAGTGTTTAATATGGAGGTTGGTGAATATCTTCACTCCTTGTATTTCTTAGACCTCCATTGAGGGTCTTTTCTTTTCATACACATTTTCTAAATTGTCATTGGCTTTATCACTGTGTTCATTACAATACTTTGGATTTTTTAGCCTCATAGCTCATATTACTTCCCTTACATTGTGCAACTGTATAGGACTCTTCTGGAATATTTTGGGATAATGACAGTTTATCTGCTCTACTGGCACTGGAACTGAAAGCTGACCTCCTTATTCTGTTGAGTGATGTAGAGGGACTCTACAGTGGCCCTCCAAGCGATCCAAATTCTGAGCTGGTTCATACTTACATTAAGCAAAGGCATGAAGGAGTAATAACTTTTGGAGACAAGTCTAGGGTGGGAAGAGGGGGCATGACTGCTAAAGTAAAAGCTGCTGTTTATGCTGCTCATGCTGGGATCCCTGTTGTTATCACCAGGTAAACTGCCTTCCTGTAGAAAGTTTCAACATTTGGATCTGAACCGGCATCAGACATCAATTCTAATCCATAAAACAAGCTATTGCTCATTTTGTGAATTCTTAATGCTTCTTTTAAATAAACTTTGTTTAACCTATTGCCAGTTCTTAGTTTAGAAACTTCAGAGAAGTCAAAAGCAATTTTTTTCTGTATCTGATAAGATGATTTTGCAAAATCATAACAGTTGAAATTTCCGCATGAAAGCATGCAATGAAAGTGATTATGGACCCAATCAGTTTGGGTTATCACTGAGCAAAATTACTCACTGCAAGTAACATGGTAAATAACAATACAACTAAGAAATGGCAACTGATTGTAGCAAGACTAGTTTTCAGCATACTTCATAACACTGGATCCATCATCCATAGAATTTTTTATACTGTTGTTTTCTCCAAGTCCATGGGAAACTTGATGCCGCAAATGATGGTATCAATTTGCATACAGTAATTCAAATTTGTTTCTTGCTTCTAAAATCTGAGCAAGTGGTATGAATTAGTTTGCAGAATTAAAAAATAAATAACTAACCTACTACTTGCTCAAGTTATATAATAAATATTAATTGATGGAGCATATGCTTCTCACAAGTCCGTAGATGGAGGGTAAATGAATGAAACTTTTTCTCCAGTGCAGTCCTCATCAGAGCTGACGTCTTCTATGAAGTTGATACCTTTAAATGTGTACACTGACGATTTATTTGTTATTAAGTGTGAATTGCTGCTTTATGCTTTTTAGTGCTTTATTTTTAGCAGAATTTAATCTCACTCTGCCCCATCTCTCTTTTACCATGGATGAAGTGGCTTTGCTGCTGATAATATATTGAAAGTATTAAATGGGAAGCAAATTGGTACGCTATTTCATCGGGATGCTAATAAATGGGGTCCATTTGGAGAAGTGGGTTCTAGAGAAATGGCAGTTGCAGCTAGGGAAAGTTCTAGAAGACTGCAGGTAAGAAAAATTGAGGAGCAATCTGAGATGAATTTTGCATACCAGAACAAATGTGGTTGATTGTTAATTCTTTCCCTTCAGACCATGTCTTCACAAGAAAGGAGTAAAATTTTGATGGATATCGCTGATGCACTGGAAGCAAATGAGAAACTAATTATTGCTGAGAATGAAGCTGATGTTGCTGAGGCACAGCAAGCTGGATATGAAAAATCATTGGTATCTAGGCTAGCCTTGAAGCCTGGTAAGGTAAGACACTACCTTATAGGCATTAGGCACGTATTATCTTTTGAACAAAATGTTGTCACAAAACTACGTTTTTCATACTCTCTATTTCTTCCTCTCTTAAATAGCTTTTATCATTATAGGTTTCAAGTCTTGCAAATGCTATTCGTGTGCTTGCAAACATGGAGGAGCCGGTTGGTCGTGTGGCGAAGAGAACAGAGGTAGGCAAATTGGGTATTGAGGATAATAATTAATAGAATGTCGAGTACATAAAAATACCTGTTCAACCTTTTTATGGGACTTCCTTCTTTTTTGTTTCCCTTTGCTAGTACTAACAATATTAGAAAATGGTGCTTGTTGCCCTATTCAGGAAATTGCTACAGGGCTCATAATTTAAGCTGTCCACCATCCAAAACGTGGGACACTACTTCATCTAATAGGAAAAGTATGGTTGAAGATGTTTTAGTTACATGAACTGAGCTCAAGGAGAATACCATACTGTTTTAGGACTCAATGTTCTGCCCAAGTATACTAGTATAGTATATCAGGATAAAGTATGGCCAAGCTATTTGGCACTCGAGTATAAATATAGGGAGTTCAAGCTGGATCTCGAGCTTGACTCAATTGTATTTTGAGACCCTGTGCAAGCTCAGCACATGAAAAACAAATAGCCAACATGCTCAATTTCAAATATTAGTACTCAATTTTAGTATACATGAAAAACAATTTAAAATTTGTGAGCTTGCCTTTCCAAGCTCTAGCTCAGACAAATAGCCAACATGCTCTGTTCTGGTTCGATAGAGATCAATGCGAGCTCCAAAAACTCATGAGATAGCTGTTCTTTCTTTTGCAAAACCAAGTTCTCTGCGTATAACCATGAATAATATATCTTGGGCATAAAGACTGTTACTAACTGATAATATCTGCAGCTCTCAGAAGGATTCATATTGGAGAAGTTGTCATCTCCCTTGGGCGTTCTTTTGATTATTTTTGAGTCTCGACCTGATGCATTAGTTCAGGTAAATTAATTGACTTTTTTACTATCAGAAAGATTGTGGTTAATTGGTTGTATGGTGCTTCTGTGCAATAGACTGATGTCATGCTAATATTGTAATATAAACTGTTGCCATTATGTTGAATATCACCACACACTGGTTTTTTGTGCTTGTTTTCGTAATACTTACTATATATCCAGCTCCAAATTGCGGTTATGGGATGCTGTCATGATCTTTCATTGATAAAATCATTTTAGCAACATGATCCGACAATCGTAAATGCAGCCTTGTGAAGGATTTTAAAATGTTTTTCTTTTTGTCCACTTCTTATTTCTTTTCAGACAACAACAAAATTTCTTCTCTAAGTTCCATGTTTTAGCTTAAAGCATTACATAACAACATCTAAGCCGTGTTCACTAGAGATTGGTTATGCAAATCCTCAATTACCATTACATTGGATCCAAGGCTAGCCCTTATTGAAGATCCAAATAAACCAAATTCTTGCAATTACTTCAATCGTGTTAATTTTTATCTACCTTTCTCTCTTCTAACTTGTACTGCTTTTTCATGGCTCTTGGAAATAGGAGCATCTTTAAGTGCAAGCAAGGCACGCCCTGCCATCTAAGTTCCACAATAAAAGAGCTTTAAGTTTTAACCTATCGATAAATATTTCCCTTTTGATTGTTACCAACAAACGCTGTAAAATTATCTTACAATTATTTCATATGTCAACGTAAAGGGTTTCAAATTTCCCCCTTCCCCCCTGAATATAGCTATTTCAGCAGCCGTTCAAAATAAAATAAAAAAATAATAATGTATAATGCAGCAACTTTTGGATGGCTTCTGACCATTTTGGATGTCGATTTGTTTTCTGATTTTGTCCATATTTTATTTGTTATTACAAGACAAAATTGTATCAAGTCATAAACTAGATCAGTCAACTGACTCCGGACTCGTTGTACAGCCATGGGCAAACATTTTTGTATATTCAACTGTACAAACTTATGGTCTTCTATTGATTGTAACAGATAGCTTCATTAGCAATTAGAAGTGGGAATGGGCTTCTGTTAAAAGGGGGAAAGGAGGCCAGAAGATCAAATGCAATTTTGCACAAGGTTTTATCTTGTGAATAATTAGTTGTTTTAGGGTCATTGCAACCCAGAGTTTCAATATTTTATCATGGTTATTATGAAGTTCTACCCATTTTTTATTGTTTTAGGTAATCACTTCAGCCATCCCAAAAAATGTTGGCGAGGGACTCATTGGACTGGTGACTTCTAGAGGAGAGATCCCTGAATTGCTGAAGGTGGCTTGAACTGAGAATATCGATTAATGATTCCATGCCTCATTTATCCAATTATTATGGTTGTATGATACATGAATTGAAACTGGCATTAACATTTCGATTGCAGCTGGATGATGTGATTGATCTTGTGATACCAAGAGGCAGCAATAAACTTGTTTCTCAAATCAAGGCTTCAACAAAAATTCCAGTTCTTGGTCATGCTGGTACAAAAAGTTTACTTTAAATGACTATTTCTCTATATTATCCTGCACAAAAAAGTGTATTTGAGATTTGAGCCTATCATGCATTCCGTATGTTGGGAGATTTAGTAAAGCTGTGTTCTTTTCATCCCAGATGGAATATGTCACGTGTATATAGACAAGTCTGCCAAAATGGATATGGCAAAACAGATTGTTTTGGATGCAAAAACAGATTATCCAGCAGCCTGCAATGCAATGGCATGGTTTTTATAGATGATTTTTGTCTTTTCATATACGATCTACTATTATTAAAAGATTGTTTCTAATGATGCTTTCTTTACTTGTTAGGAAACACTTCTTGTTCACAAGGAGTTGGTACAGACTGGTGCCCTGAACGACATTATTATGGAACTTCAAGTCAAAGGTTGGGTTTCTATAGCAAAATTTACCTTGAATCCATGCACCCAAACATAACCTGTCCCCTCAACCTTCCCACACAATCATAGCACTTTCGAAGTTCATCAGTGTTTTATGCTTGTATGTCTGCTATCCCTGTTCTGCTTCCTAATGTTTGGTCGATTACTTAAATTCGGTTAGTATGCAATGGTACATCATGTCCCACATTCTGGGATGATTGGCATGTTATTGATGGTTCGACCAGTATTATTTGAACTGAAACTTGGATGTATTTTAAAGTCTCCAACAGTTTGATGGTTTGGAATATAAGCCTTCACTCGTTTTGCTTTCTTTCTGGAAACCTCTGGATCTGTAAATTACCTTAAAGATTCTAAGTTTTGTCACTTCCCAGAGTCAGCATGGTTAAGTACTGTTTATACCCTAATTATGTCCATCTGCTTCAGGTGTTGCAATATTTGGTGGACCTCGGGCGAGCTCTTTACTGGATATTCCAGAGGCACATTCATTGCATCATGAATATAGTTCGCTCGCTTGCACTGTTGAAATTGTTGATGATGTATATGCTGCCATTGATCATATACATCAGCATGGGAGGCAAGTTAGCTTCTTGAATTTCTCTGCTGTTGTGTTCATTTGTAATCTGTGTTTGTTGTGAATTGAAGTTCCTTCTTAATTGCAGTGCACATACTGATTGCATCATTACAGAAGACAGTGAAGTTGCAGAAGTCTTTTTAAATGGAGTTGACAGGTGCTTGGTCTCC
>CAIGRN010025752.1:0-16800 GCA_903798345.1 Fraxinus anomala
TGATATATACCAATCAGTCCTCGTTCATATATAACACCGAGGGTATTTGTTTCAGCAATAGTGGGCACAACATTCATAACCCAAAATTTGGGAGAATGAAGGGCAGCAGCAAAACCTCCCAATCCAGCATTCATATCCATAATGTTGCGGTACCTTCCAGAATCAATGATTTTGTTCACCTTTTTATATGCACTCACATGCTTTTTCCATTCTCTATTGTCCTCTAGATATGACTCGACGGAGACTCCAGAAACTGACCCACTAGCAATTCTTGGGGGGACAGCATAAAGTCTCTCAGGGAATGGCTTGAGATCTCCAATAGAGCTTTCATCCCTGTTAGCATTGTTGTATGGAGTAATGCATTGTTCCATTTTCTTGTACCTAACCAAACCCAAATAAAGTACAAAAAAATATTTAGTTTTGAAACCTTAGTTTCTATATAGAACATGCAACTTAAGGCACCAGAAAAAAGTGTGTTTCCTGCAATGCATCTGTCGTGGGATCCATGAATTTCACGTTTTATGGTTTCTTCATGTAACAAAACTGACACATACCAGACATCATCGGGATCTTCAGATTTACAAAATGTAGCTCCTAAATTTTCTTGCGCGGCACGACATGAATTGGCATCCATTTTCTTCTGCCATATAGCAATTTCACCCTTCTCAGATTTCTTCTCCCAGCAGAGAAGCTTACCAGTCTCTTCAATCTGCCTTTGTTCTTCCAAGAGTTCCTCCTTGGGGCGTTGCCATGCTTTAAAGTTTGTCTTCCAATTGATGGGAGGGCCTGAAAGCACCCAGTAGCCACCAGGTCTAAGAACACGATCAACTTCCTTCATGTATATTCCACCTGCAATGACGATGAACCAAATACTGACTGTATGTCAAGCTGCTCTGTGAAGTTATTAAACAGAAGATAAAACACTGCTGGATAAGAACCTTCTCATGAGAAGGAGAAAGAGCCTGTTAATGCTCTGAACTTTGATAAGGGGAAGCCGTAATTTAACATTTTATTCTCACCATTTGCTCCCCAAGGAATTAGACAGCGAGAGCAGTGAGCCATGTCAAAAGCTCTGGATGGATATGGCATCTTGATTGTTCCAAGAACACCAATTACGGCAGGAACACCCCTTTCAAGAGCAAACTGAACCTGGGCTTCATGTGAGTCTCTTGGTGCAAACGACATTGCTATAACATTTCTCTTCCAAAGATATGCACCCCAACTTGCAACCTAACACAATAACACATAGTTAGAAAGTTAAACAAAAAGATTTCTCTCAGATTGGAAATTAACTGTTGGGATATTCAGAAAATGAGTAGAATGAGAAGCGCATTAGATGTTAGAGAGATACTTAACATACCCCACAACCAGTGTCCAATGCAGTCCGAACAGTTCCATTTTCAATTGGTATCACAGAAGCAAGCTGATCAATGTATCTATCAGCTCCTTGAGGAAATTGAGTTCCTCCACCAGGGAACCTAAACAGGTTGCCCTCATACTGAATCCAGTTCTGAATAGCCTTCTCAACTGTCAAGCTCTTGTATGGGGCATTGGCATAGGGAACATAATCACGACTCTTTGGCCATGGAAATGGAGTTACATAACCATTAGGTGCGGGAATAAGGCAATGTAACTTCTCTTCTTGAGGAGGACAATGCCGCTCACGATAATTCATATCTTCCCTGGGAAAGGTCATAGCACGCGCTTGATCTTGACAGGGGGTGTAATCAGTATAGCGAGGATGGCATGGCTTATACGTTTTCACTTTTGAATCGAAATTGTCAATCATTCCAGCTTCACTGCTATGATGAGTTTCAAAATTGAGGTTTGAAAGGATGTTGCAGTTCGCTGCGCTCTTGGTCATCTCCACTGCTATACTATCTCCCTTTCCAAACCCACTTCTCTGCCATGCACCCAGTAAGTAGAAGAAACAACATAGACCAGCTACTATAAAAATTGACACAGAACGCCGTGTTCTATTGTCCCCTGGATTGAACTTGATTGCCATCACAAGCCTGAAATTACTCAAATTTAGACATTGAAGAAATAGTAAAGTGAAGTGTGCATTGGCAGTATACATGTCAAAAAAGTAAATAGTCCAGATTATCGTCAAATTGGTGGGAAAAAAAAAAGGCTACCAAAGCAATCACATTTCCAAAGACTTAGATATATGTTTTCTAGTTTCCATTTCCATAGAAGTCCACCTTGGAATCTAGGGAACTAGTAAATAAGCAATTATTACCCTTCAATAGCTTGTCTCTTCAATACTACTCTGTGATAATCATCTTGCTTACAATTGGCTTTATTTATAACATAGGTTTACTCAAGCACAATAGAACCCCCTACCATCCCATTCCCCAACTGCAAATTAAAATCTGAATATTAAAAAAATTCAAAAATAATGAAGTTCTTAGGATTGCATTGCTTGAGCAAATGTTGGTGATTCCTACAGTATAAACCCCATATCAAGATTCAGCACCACAGTACTACCATATAGGAAGCAGCAAGATAAGTAGCTTAACCATTATTCCGATACATAAGCAGAAACATGAATCATTTTTTCGTCGCTCCTGTCTATAATCTCTTGGTTTATCAAAGATGCATAAACTCAAACAGATCTAGAGATTATATGAGACATCAAGAACTCATTTTTCTTCTTTTATGCTCAGAAACTTTAAGATCCAACAAAAACCTAGATCAAGCAAGCAGACATGCGGCAAATACGCAACACACTTAACACAATAAATTTACCATTAGATAGTGCACCCAAAAAAAAAAAAAAAAAAAATAAGAAAAAAGGTCTATAAATTCCAATTAAGCTCCCCTTTGTTATGATATTAAAGGTTTAAGCAATTATTTGAGATCCTGAATAAGTATAAGTTTGCTTCAAATCTATGAAAACAACGTGCAAATAATACTCTAGCAAGCAACTAAGTTCTATTACTGAAACATTATTAAATAGCCAAACACTGAGTCAGAAAAAAAAAAAAACCCGTGATTCATTAACAAGTTCAAATTCGTCACTAAACCCGGAAATTAGATCACAATTTTTTTTTTTTTGTAAAAGCCACTACATTTCCATGATTCCATCACTTCAACGAAAATCAGTTTAACTGTTTTAATAATTCAAATAATACACCAACTACAAAGAAGGAAGGCATTTTGATTTTATATTTAAGGAAAACAAATGAAGATTAAATCTCATACCAATTGCATGAATTGATGCTAAAGCTGAATCGACGATGTTACAAGCTTGTAACTTTGTGCTTTATTCAAAGTAAGCCCACTAAAAATAGAGTCGAATACAGCCGATTCAGATAATTATATTGAGAAAAGAAATGTGTATTTGAATCACTCAAAGCCCTAGCTTTAATCTACAAAAACTCTTAATACAAATATAAGTGTACTTCGTATATACATCGAGAATACGCGTCCAACAAAAGATATCTTTTTCTTTTTTGTTTTATTAATGTGTAAATAAATCATTAATTATGAAAGGAAAACTTTCCTGTCAAAGAAATTGAAGACGTATTTTTCATTGCCCCCGTCCTGTTTATCTATTTAATTATGGGAAAATTGCTGCAACGGTTCCTAACCTTTTTAATTTTTACAGATTTTATCCTAATTTTTATTTTGTATTAACAAAGGCCTCTAACATTTCATAAATATGCATTTGGAGTTCGAATAGATGGAAAACCGTTAGTTGACCAAGAAAATTGGACTTTGATCAATTTTAACTAAATTGAAAAGGATCAAATGGTAAGTTTAAAATTATCACATTAAATAAATAAACAAAAAATCAAAAATCAAAGAAATAAAAAATTGTTTCTCATTCACCCCTAGCCTACCCCTCACAATTGAAAATCAACCACCAACACAAATTGGCACCACCACCGATTATATTTTTCCCCAACATTGTCCAAACCATTGGACCCGCACATCACTAGAAAGCCATCATTTCTTTCTACACATCACACCCAACCACCAGCCTTAATTCCAGCAGATATCGTCGGAATAATCACAAAAAATCCCTAACTCGCGAGTTCAAAAACTGCCACCAACTCCTCATCTGATCACACCCACTGTCATGAAGTATCATCGATCGACTTCTACAATCCAGACGTCTAATTTGATGATGATATTTCAACAAAAAAGGGGGACAAATAATTGATGTAGCTTCTAGGATTTCAAATCCCGATCTCATGCTGCTGCAATTTTCCCATTCATAAACTCACTTGGGAGAAATCCAATTCTAGTTTTGATCTAGGTAAGGTAGGATTTGATTTCTAGGTTTGATAGACATGAAATCTGTGATTTTTCTTGGTTTGATTTTTGAGTGTGAGAGTGAGTTTTCTTAGTTTGATTTTCGAATGTGTAGTAAGCTGGAAGGTGGCGATGGAGGGTGTCGACACTGGTCGTGTGTGGTGGTGAGTGGGAGTTGTGGTGACGGTGTAGGTATGGGTTGAAGGTGGTGGTGGTGACGATGTCTAGTAAGGTCTTGTAAAAAAAGAAGAGACATCGTCGGTTTTGATTTGGGGGATTGGGTTAAGTTTGGTTTGGTTGGGTTGGGTGGGGTGGGGTGGGGTGGGATGGGGTGGGGTTTATATATTTATTTTTATATTTTAGGTTTTTAATTTAATTTTTTATTTTATTTAATATGAGGAAAATGCAAAGTTTCATTTTACCCCTTTCAATTTAGTCAAAATTTATGAAAGCCCGCTTTTTTGGTTAACTAATGGTCAAATCCATCAATTTGGACTCTAGCTGCATATTTATGAAAAGTTAGAGACTTTTATTGATATAAAATGAATGTTATGGTAAAGTCTTCAAAAATTAAAAAGGTTAGGAACCGCTGCTACAATTTTCCCATTCAATTATTTAAGTAGATTTATTATTTGTCAAATATTCATTTTATTGTATTTAGGTTTAATTGAGCCCCATTTCTAGAAAGAATAGATTTTGCAATAATAATTTTTTTTAAGAATGTGTGTTTAAAATGTTTTAAAATGTAGGAAAAATTTTGAGTTTACGTCTAAAATATTTTTTTAAAAGAATATGTGATTAAAAATGAAAATGAAAAAAATAAATTTTTAGAGGATTGGTCTTATATGTTTAATTATCAAATTCTGGTGCAATACTAATTATCTTGGTCCAAGAAAGCTAATTGGGAGGAAATTGAATTTGTAAAGGTGCTCGTTTGTGAATAATATAACGAGATTATGATGCATATGAATAATAAATCTCAAAAATATGTAAATATAAATAATAAATAGAAATTATTGTGAATGTGTAGCTAAAATCAAAATTTTTTGTTTCAAATTATAAAGAGGTGTATTCTTTGTTTTGTATCAATTAAAATCTAGATTTTAATTAAGTCGAAGTCAGCAATTCATTTCAACCACATATCTTAAGAATCCCACAACTTTTCAATCACACATTTCATCAACTTCTATCAAAATTTACTAAAAAATTGATTTTATTCCTCACCAAACAAGGGCATAACGAAACAAAACAAGCAGAGTCTTGAAGAAAATTTATGACCGAGAGATGAAACATTAGTTGGTAGGAAAATGGTGGAGCATAGTCGCGTAGGGATTAGTACAAGGATACTGTAAGGGTACACCGTATGCACCGAAAGAGGGGGGCCATATCTGTTTTCCGGTGGTCAAGTGGTACCCACACGTAATAAACGTCTCGTCACATCTATGTAGAATTTTCTGGGAACTAGTTTCTTGGATCTTGAATCTAGAGGTTTATTTGATTCTATATTCGGGAAGTATTTTCAAATTATAATAAATAAAAGAATAAAGTTGGATGAACACCAATGACATCCCCCTATGTGGAGGGGGGCATTGCAATGATGAAATTTTCAAATTCAAGATTAAACCACTTGGAACAATGTCAACTATGATACCAAAAATAATATACATGTAACGCGATTGAAAATAAAAATAGGCTTATTAACACAAAATGTCCATATGTTTCGTTTGGTCTTTAGTGTGTAAAACATCCTTACGTTTCAATTTTTTGCATTTTCACTCATATTTCCACGTTTCATTGCGAAAATCATCATTTTCATCTGTTTTTTCAATTAAAAGCTGTGAAATGACGAAAACACTATCCTATTTAAATAAAACAAAAATAAAAGAGAAGAAAAAATAAAGAAAAAATTAGAATCATAGTCCCAAAATTTCAAAACATTACAAATGAGTCACCAATGTATAATTAAAAATCCAAGTCCTAAAAAACTCAAGCCAACATTTGCCCATTTAATTGAGGAATTGATGCAATTGATGGATGACCCATAGTTGTACCAACATTAATTAAAGGTTGGATGCTAGAATTGAGGTGTTGAAGTCTAGTGGAGTCCTAAAAAAAAAGGGTTGACGAAACCTATGTGTGCGTGATTTGCATTGTATGATTCGTTCATATTGGTTCGAAATTGGTGATGACCGATGTGTTCATTGGATACGCCATGATGAAGCAGTGTTGGGGGTGGTGGTTCACGACTGTGGGTTGCATCGCCAGCAGTGGAAATCATTGTTGAAATACTCGAGTTCGCCGTTGAAGAAAAATGGTGGAAATATGGATTTTCTACATTTTTTGTTGTTATATTAAAATCTGTGGTGCGTAATGGTGAGCTTGGTCAACCTGGAGGGTGGGCAGGTTATGGGTGTCGTCGCAAATGGCACTTTCGACCGTTTGAAGATGTGTGGGCAGCCTACTTTGAATGGAAATTCTGGCCAAATCTGTTGAAGTTGTTGCCAGTGGTTCGGTGGGTTGTGAAGAGGAAGATGAGGGCTTCAAAGTGCTATGTTGGTTCGGTGGCCGGAGTTTGGAGTTTTGGTTGTCCGTAGTTCCTCAGGTGTGGCTCAGTTCTCATGCACAATTTTGGAATAATGAGATACGTCTCTATATTTAATGCTAATTTTTGGCCATCGATTTCGGCCAAATCTGATGACGTTAGGGCTGGTGGTTGAGTATGTGTAGAGGGGAGTGAGGGTTGTCCGATGGTATGGAATTCCGGTGGTTTGAGTGGTGGTTGGACTGAGTTTTTGGCGTAAGGTTGGATTTTTAATTATATAATGGGGACTTATTTGTTATCTTTTGAAATTTTGGGACTATGATTCTAATTTATTCTTCTCTTTTCTTTTCTTTTTATTTAAATAGGAGAGCATTTTCATCATTTCATAGCTTTAAATTGGAAAAATAGATGAAATAATGATTTCCACAATGAAACGTGGAAATATGGGTGAAAATGTAAAAATTTGAAACGTAAGGATGTTTGCACACTAAAAACCAAACGTATGGACATTTTGTACTAATAAACTATAAAAATAAGTTGAGAACATGTAGTATCAAGGACGGAGAAAGGGGGTAGCCTTGGACTCCACGTCCATTGATATTTTTTTAGGTAATTTCTTTTATGCATAGCCCAATAACAAAAAAAATTGGCATCTTGGCTCTGCCCCTAAGTAGTATATGTTTAGAGCAAATTACACTGACACCACTTTTTTTATTTTTCATTTCAATAATTAGTTGATAAAATTATTCTTTCAAAAATTAAGTCTACCCCTAACCCCACCTACCTCACCCCATCCCACACAACATCCCACTCTAACCCTAACACATTTTCAACACAAAAATGGTCACAGTGAATCATTTCTTAAAGGTTGAACCCCAACCTTGAGGGTCTCCCACAGCCGCGCCCCTAGTGCCACAGTGAATTGTTTCTTCCACAACCACATATCCCATGAATGTCAGCCGCCACGCCACCTCCCTCTCTGACACCGTTAAAGCATAGTGGAGAGTGTATTTTGAGGTAAGCGCGAGGAATTGGAGATTAAGCTGCATAGCCCTGGCTTTAAGGATTTGCGATTTGTGATTTGAGCTTTGAAAACATTGCCAATTCGCCATCCCATCATCGCTCGATGTCGCTAGCCACCATGACTCCAACCCGTCTCATTTCCTATTTTTGGTTGTTTAGTTTGTGCTCGCTGCTAGTTCGGTTAATAATTGATGACGATGGTGGTGTGTTGATGGTAATACGACGCTACAGATGTCGATTGATGGATCTCAAAATCGGAGATCATTTAGATTTTCTTGTTTCCCTCTTTTCTTTTGATTTTGCAATGGCCAGAGTTTTGGTAGATTTGAAGAGGTGGTGATAATGGTTACTGTGCAGGAGATGATGGTGTTACATCGCTGGTTGTGTGGTAGTGGTGCATGTGTGGTTGGTTAGAGTTGCAGGAAAGGTGAAGATGGTGTGGTGGTGTGGAGATAATGGTGGATTTAAGGAGGTGGTGGTGATGGTTGTTGGTGCAGGCGGTACTGGGATGGCGATAAGGATAGGTGTAGTTGGTAGTGGTAGTAGTTGTGGTGATGATGATGATGGTGCGTTGGAGGCGATGGTGAAGGTGGTGGGGGTGTGGATCTAAGGTAACAATGATATTTTGAATAGTGCGACATTGGTGTAGTGGAGGTGAAGTGGAGTGGTGTGGGATTTAGAGTGCTTGGATCATTATTTGGCTAATTGTGACCAATAAAATAAGTAATTTGTGACCAATAAATAATATGTGATCTGAAAAAGTATGATTTGTGATTAAATTTATAATTATGACTCACAATTTGTGTCTTTATAATTGTGACCTTGTAAAAATTGTGACTTGTACGTAACTATGACCATAAATTGTTAATGTGGCTGATAAATAAATTGTAATTTATATAAATATGTGATTAAATTTATAGTTGTGATCCACATTTTGTGTTTTTGTGATTGTGATATTGTGTATTTTTTACTACTAGGTAATTATGACTATAAATTATATGTTATTGTGACCTTAACATATTTACTTAATAAATGGGTCACAAAAAATTTTATGAGGGGGTCACAAATGATTTTTTGAAAGAATTCCAAAATCTTCTTGACTTTTTGAAATTGTATGGTAATTATGTATTTTTTCTCCGTTGAAGTGAAATTTCAAATCGTATCGACTGAAACAAGCATTTGTTAGATAAAAAATAATTTGACTATATATAAACAATGAACGTTAGCAAATTCTTTCATAATAATTCTAATAATCCCAAATTCAACTTAGCAAAGAGCATTTATTAAAAATTTTGCAAGTATGGAATTTGGATGAAAAGAAAATAAATTTTAGGCAATTGAACTTATTTACATGAAAATTATTAATTAAGAGCATGTTTTATTGACTTTTTCCATAAAAAAAATCATTTTCCACCCAAATTCCTACTTATGGGGTATTTGATTAACAATTTTTTCCATGAAAAATATTTTTCAATTTTAGGTCATGTAACCATATTTTCCTCAAAAACAAGGAAAATATTTTATTTATGGAGGATTGATTTTTATTTTTCAGATAATTCACTCTATTTTTCTTTCTCTCATCTATTCACTCTCTCTATCTACGCACTAATAAAAAAGTGGATAAGTATAATATTTTCGAAGTTAAAATTAAATTAATCGAGCATATTTAATTTAATTAATAATTTTCATACAAATAAGTTTTAGGCAACTGAATTGCTTAGAATTGGTTTACTTTCCATGTAAATTTCATGATCGCAATCAAATCAAATGCGCCGTAAATGTGTTTGATTGATTTAATTTTCAACCTAGAAAATTCATATTTATCCATCTTTTATTAATATGTAGATGAGAAGGGGTAGAGAGAGAGAGAGAGAGAATTGTATGAAAAATAAAATTATACTCTCCCTAAATAAAATATTTTCCTCGTTTTCGATGAAAGTATAGTTACGTGACCAAAAATATGAAAATATTTTCCATGAAAAAATATCAATCAAATAGCATAATGGTAAAATTTTGGTGGAAAAAGATATTTTTCATGAAAAATATTGACAATCAAATGCTCCATTAGTTAATTTTTTGAGATCTACCTTACATTATCGTTTAACAAGGTGGTAGTTTACTGTATCTTGAGTGTAAATATTTATTTAGTATAGAATCAGCCTATCACATTAGAGTTTGGGATCTCAAATAAAGTTAGATTTATTAGTTAAGTGCATAGCGACATGTACTAAACTAGATCGAGAATAAGAGTATAAATTTATAACGAATTATTTATTTAGCCAATGTTTGATAACCATTATTTGAGAAAAGCAATGTTTTGAACAACGATTTTTAGAAAAATGTGTGGTTAAAAAGTAGAAAAAAAAAATTAGATTTACGTGTAGAATATTTTATTGTGTGAATATATGGTTAAAAATGAGTATATAGAAAAAAAAAAAAGTTTTCAAATAATGGTCATTAGATAGGGCTTAATCAACATTAATTAACTACAGCTACTAAAAAACAATAAGATAAGATCTTGATCTTATTTCTATGTTCTTATTAGAACTTAGAAGTCAAAACTTGTTTATTGAAATATCAATAAATCCTACTTATTTTATGGATAATTTACACAAAATGTGTTTTTATGCAAAATGTCATTACCTATCATTTTTTGATATTTTCACACTTATTTTCTCATTTCATTGCGAAAAAGGTATTCACCTACCGTTAATTGAACACAAAAAACAAATTTTATTTTCAAAAACCAAGGGCAAATATAGTCCTTTATTGGATATCGATCTAAATGTGCCAACTACAAAAGTTCTCGAGGACATGGCTTCTACAGATTCTGATTTAGTAGTCAATTCTACATCTGATTTCATAACTAATTGTGGTATGACACTGAATGAGTGCATAGGTGCTGCAAAGGCTCGTGGCTCCGTAGCACTTGATCTTGATTTGAACAAAGTTGATGAAACTGATGAAATTGAAATGGGACATTATTTTTCAAGCAGCAAATTTAAAGTTGAGGGTACAAATTAGTTTGTTGATTCATCAGGTGGTTTACCTACTGGCGATGTTAGAAGGCATTTTGATCTAAATGATGGGTTTGTAGCTCATGATTCTAGTTTTGAACAGATTTCATCAAGTCATCAGGGCAAGGGTGGTATGCATATCTAATATAACGAGTAAATGGGGATGATACATGCTATAAGTTACCTGATGAATTCCTTGTAGGAGAGTCTGGCTGACTCCAAGATCAGCTATAAATGACATTGTAGTTTGATCAACAAACTCAAGATGTGCACATCTCCTTAAAACATTTTTCCAAATCTTTAGCTAGTATTTTTGCCAAATGCGCACTCAACATAAATCTAGCTCCACCAAATTCTTGGCTAAATGAGAACCAATGATTCGAAAAAATAAATTCCGATGTCCACCAAGGTAATAATATTTAGTACGATCAAACTTTACAATAATTTCAACAATATTATCGAGAAAAATATTGAATCATCATCTTCCATTACTAGCCATTTGAGATTTTTATGATGCTCTCTGAAAACCTCCATGATCCCATGAACAATACGTTGGGCCATAAGGTCAGGTTTCTTGAGAAACGTGGTAAGATCATCAGAAAACTAAAGGAAATTTGCTTTTCCAAAGTCCAAGATGCACTTCAGAAAGGAAACTCATAGCTATGAACAACTCAGGATTATATTACCTTTGGTTTTTGAAAAGAAAATTTATTTTTTGTGTTGAATTAACGGAGCAATTAACGGTAACTGGATGGGACTTTTTCCGTAATGAACTGTGAAAATACCAAAAAATAAAAGGTATAAACACTTTGCACAAAAAAAATATTGAAATGTATGGACGTTTTGTGTTAATTACCCTTATTTTATTAAAGTGTGCAGATTTTTGGAAGAAGATAAATCATCACATGATAATCCAAAACACTATAATATTTAATTATATTTTATTTTCCTATGAAAGAGGTCTAAGTAGGGTTTAAATTTCTAAAATATTTTTTTTTCTTCAACCTTTTTATATTTTCTCTAAGACTTGATATTTCAAAACATTATCTTTTGATTTTTATAATCATATTATGGCCATGTTTGGTTTAGATAAAAATAAGATATTTAGTAGATTTTGTTAAAAATTGATAAAATTTGTGATTGAAAAGTTGTGAATTTCATAAAATATGTGGTTAAAATTAATTGCTAAATTTGATTTAAATTTTAATTGAACCCTTTTAAGAAACTAAACATTGGCTATATATAAAATTAACAAAAAAGCTGGTTGTACAATCCAACCAGCACAACCCTAAAATCAAATTCATTCTAGTTTTAAAAGATTAGGATTTTTAGGCAAGTCTTTTCACTTTTATTTAGTTTTTCGTTATTTGCGTACTGATTTCGTGACATATAGTTTTAAATTTAGAAGGCCCAAGGTATTGCCAGTTCAACCTCTAAGGTATGTATTCGTATGGAAAGCAATAGTAACACGAGTTTTTAACCTTTTGTTCAACGTGAGAATTTTTTATTATTATCTTCTAACTCTACTTCCCTGATCGAACTTCCTTCCTAGCATTGTCTTTGGCTTGAAGTGGCCGTGTAGCGAGCCTTGAGTCCAAAAAGGAGCACCCTTTCTCCAATTTATGAAATGAGTAGAATACCGTGATAGCATTGATATTTTACTTTTGCCTTTCAACTCACACTTATCATATAACTCGCCATCCATATCCCAAAATAAAATCAAAGTCAAGTCTGGCACGATGTCGTTTCCCTTACTAGTTTACCATGTCCATTTTCTTGCTACCAATGGAAGATTTTAATGATTTAGATGAGCCAAACCAGCATTGCTAAATATTACGGTCTAAATATTGAATTGTTGACCCTACTTGTTTGGATGTGTGTTCACTCCAAAGTACCAAAGTTTTGAAGGTGGCCAACACGACACGTTTGCTGCTAAAGACCTCGCCAACTAAATTGTGCCCTTGGGGGGCAAAGTGAGTCTTATTGTGAGTCAACAAATAAATGTTGACTCTTTCCTAAAGTTTTTCCAAAAAGATTGTTTAACCCAACAAAAAATGTTCTAAGTTCAAATATCGTTGCAATTAGTTATGAATTTTTTTTTATTCAGATTTTGATGATGTTGACCTCAAAATCTGGACAACCCTAAAGTCTATAGAACCTGACTGCCTTTCTATACACCTGTATAGCTCATGCTCACCAAGACATATGTTAGAAGGAAAATGATATGTGTACATGATTGATACAATAATGGTGTCGGGGGCCGTCATGTGTACATTATGGACACCATATTATGTACACATAGCACATTCCATGTTAGAATGCAAGATCATTGAACTGAAAAGAATGCAACTGTTGTTTTCAATCCGACGCACAAGTCAAAATATAGAAAATGGGTACGGGAAGACAAATTAGCTGAGCTTTGGTTGTTATAGATTTTACTTACCTTGGTTGAGACCCAATAGGAGGCCGCCATGTGTACATTATGTACACCACATTATGTACACATAGCACATCCCATGTTAGAATGCAAGATCATTGAATTGGAAAGGATGCAACAGTTGTTTTCACTCCGACACACAAGTCAAAATATAGAAAATGGGTCCGGGAAGACAAATTAGCTGAGCTTTGGTTGTTATAGATTTTACTTACCTTGGTTGAGAGATTTTAAGGGGTATTTATATGATCAAGGAGCAAAAAGAGGTTAACTTCATTTGTTTAGCGAGCTCTTTGAAGGCCAACTGTCACATTACTTACTCAAAGTAGGTGTTACGTTGAAATCCGTAAGTGTACGGAATTGTTGTACAGGTAATATAAATAGTGATTTTATAGTTTAACGTTCCTATAGTGAATAAGGTTTAAAATGTAGTTCAATAATTAGTATTAAATTCGAGTGAGTTGTAACAACAAAAGAGTAATTATGTGGTTGTTTATACTATTTCTAATATATACTAATAAAACAAGTAAATTGTGATTTTATCGAAAGTGAATGCTTGCACTGGATTCATGATTTCCTCTATTTCCATCTATTTCAATTCTCAATTAATAATTTAGTTAATTTTATACATTTTTGACAACTGATAACGTTAATATGTTAAATGCTCTTTTTCAAGATACACCAACCTATGATTAACACAACCAGACCCGACCCGACTCTATTTCTTGTCCGAATTCATGTGAAATTATTCATTTAATTTATGTTATCTAAATGATTGTACATGTCATAGATATTACTCTTAATACATATTGTCCATGTGTTGATCTTACCGCGTTCTAAATTTACTATGAGTATTCCTACACTATAACAAGTAACTAATTATTCAATTGATGGTCAAACAATTAAATAGTGCAATCAGAATGCAAAATCAATCAAGAAATGCCTAAACTAAAGTTTTAAATTGAAATAAACAAAAATAAGGTTTCTCAGTCATCCAATACAATAGAAAAACTTAGCCAATCATATTAAATATTGAATTACACAATAAAATATGGAAAAATATCACCCGGATCAAGAACAAATGAAAGAAAGTGAAGAAATCCACTTTTTTTAATGAAATCTTGATTTCGGTTGAATAATCTTCAAGAGTTTTGAGTAATTCACCTTTGTTTAATGACCGAGCGTCGTTCTTCGCCTCCAAAATATGTAGAATATAGAGATTTTTGGGTCTAGGGAGGTTGGAGGAGTTTTGGACGTATTAGATCTTAACTAGAATGCCAAAATATTGTATATCAAAATAAAGTGGAATAAAATAAGGAAAAAAGAATTTCCTCAGGAATGAACATGGTTCAATTTGAGTGTACACATAGTTCATTTAATTTAGCCTCAGTCAACGCAAATAAGGATTGAGTGTACACATGTCCTATAGGTCTATGCGTACACATGCTTTTGTCTTTTTTTTTAACCTAATTGTATAGGTCCCTGAACTTTTCCAAATGTGTATTTTGATCATTTTCGATTATTTTTTCTTTCCAAGTTTGAATCACTGTCTAGCAATCCGACATGACTATTGTAATATTGCACTTTAGTCTCCATAGTTTCGATTTAGTCATTTTTTCATTCTTTCTTCCAATTTTTCATGAATCATCTAGTTTTACCTATTACACACAAAATAACATTAAAATGCTATAATTTAAGATTCCGAATAAGTGTTGAAAATACACTTATCAGTAGGTGATTCAGTAAGCACTATTTCATGTGAGCCATCTTCAACATTTTCCATAATAGTAGTTATTTGGTGGCGCAAGCCTACCTTACTCTACTTTGCTATAGTTAGTCACTTTTTCTTTCTCCAATGGGGAAGGTAGGAAAGGTGGCCTTTGTTGGGTTGATAACGTAGGCCACATACGGGAGAGGGACGACTTCTTGATATTTGGCCTTTGTTAATAGATAATGCTTAATAAAATATCTTTTACTCGTTGGTTAAGGCTTAGTCAACTTGATTACATGCTTCTCTCTCAGTCTAGTGAAGTCTTATAATGTTTAACCCCTAGCCTCGACTTAGGCCTTGTGCTTGATGGCATCTTATCACTCATGGAAGGGCTTGCCCTCATTTCTCATAGCAAGGCCCAACCAATGTCTTCATCATTTATGCTGAGACTCATAAGGGTTGGCCACTTCATCAAGGGCGGGCCTCTATCAGAATGTTGGGAGACTAACGTTTAAAAATAAAATAAAATCAATAAGCAAACATAATTTGCATGTACTTGACTGCATTCTCCTTCTTCAAATGATATATTTTTAATTTTATCATTAGGATAGACTAAAATGGATTTTGGGTGGGATGGGTAAAAATAAATTATTGGACTATCCTTGTTGGGTTAGGTAGAAGTAACAAGAAATTGAGGATATGATCTTACCTTTCGAATTGTTCCAACGTTGCAGCGTTGTATGACATGATCGTCAAAACGACATTCTTCGCAACCTAGTATTTGAACGCCATCTGCTTGCAACATGATACTTTACATACTTAATTTGATATCGACACATGTGCTTAATTGTGTAGTACATGCTATACCGACATATATTGTACATGATCACGCTACAAGAATGCATATGATTAGAGTAAATGTGCATAATAAATGCATATTATATTATGATCGATAAGATTCGTGAAGTCAATCGAACACTGCTAATTACAATTGTGCTCACTAGTGTGAAAGGTCATAGAATGCGTACAACATTTTCTCAACCACATCGAAAACAGCCAATCCATTGAACCTTCGACGACAGCAATAAAATTTGTCATTATCCAACTTTATTTGAAACCATTGGTATAGTATGTCAAGCAGGGATTTCGACATCCCGTTTCCCAGCTTCTAATTGTCAAAATTCGGTTTAGCACGTAAAGCATCACCTGTTCACGCTATTGCCAATCTCAAACCACCACAAAATGACCAGTAAAGTTGATAATATACACAAACATGTAATGACCGTTGCCTACTACGACAGCCGGCATAAATGTCATATTTACAATATTGTTAACATAGTGTCGTCTAGATCGATGTCTTAACCATATTATTACAAATACACACACAAAATTTGAAAGAAATTAAATAATGAATTGAAAAACATTCACTTTAACGCATCAAGAAAAATAAATAAACAAAAGAAACAACATATATTTTCAATGCACTGAGATCCAAATTTGTATTTTTTATGCATACACCAAAATAATGGACAATCAATCTACAAGATAATGGCACCGAGCACAGAGAGCACTGTAACTATGGCTTCAAAAGAGTGCCTGTTTAGACTGCTTGAAATCGATTGGAGTGAGATTTGTAAGCTAAGGTCAAATTATGGTTTGCAATGTAGTCGGAGAAAAGCGGACGATGACGAATTTTTGAGCAGTGGGGACAATTTTTGTAGGCAAAACCTAGGTATCGACTGGATATATAGAAATAAGGTTTATGGGGCGCATAAGAGGGATTAATCGAGACGAATTAAGAAATCGAATA